>JANHFM010002878.1:101977-116676 GCA_032468115.1 Grayia smithii
ACAAGGAATTTGTCTTGGTGCATACTCTCTCGGTGTACATAACAGAAAAGATACATTCGTCATGAATCATAAGGTATAGTGAATAAGGTTGGGATAACACGGATTGAGCTATATTTTCTTTCCTTATCTCATGGCTTTCATTTTTTTTTGTTATTTCTTATATATTTTTGTCTTTTGCTTATGCCAAAAAGAGATAATGTGGTATGTATGTTTCTATATTGTAGGCTCATATGATCAATCTTCCTTCATTCCTTCCATATTCCTTGGAAGAAAAAAAAAAGAGCTTTAATAAAGAAGCTTAAAATAATTCTCTTTAATCTAAGTTTCTTTTCAGCATGAAAAAAATCCATTATATGACCTTACTTCTGTAATTTGAAATGGTTCAGTCTAGAAATAGGCATGTTACATCTATTGTTCATGAAAACTAGATTCTAGCTTATCATATATAGGAAATGTTCTTGCCTTAATTAACCCCATTAAGTAATGCAAAAATACCCTTCAGATCTGCAGTTTTGCTGTATAAAAGGGCAGTGAAAATTTCTTGCTTTTAACATTCCTACTTAGGAATGTGATTTGAAATATGATTTGCAATTAAAAACGTGTTTTTGTTTTTGAAATTTAATTGTTATTGTGTTTGAAGAACTGGAAACAAAGACTAGAAACTCATTTTCAAGGTTAATGAGTATCTCTATTCTGAATTTTCCTAGGTTGGCACTTATGACACAGATGCTAGAATATTATTTCTTTCGATCTGAAAAAATATCTTCAGATTTTATTTTATCTCATATGCTGTGAGGCAGCCATATGCCTACTGAAGCAAACAAGGTAAGAAATAGAGTATGATCTTTAGGTGATGTTCCTCTGGATTCAGGTTATGCACAGTGATTGTTGGCAACTCACTGAGGATAGTGTAAATTCCATATTGGCACTGCTATATATTAACTTGTACCAGGTTTGGGATTTCACTTTGCCATATATATCTTGTCAGGCACAAACAATAAAAATGGCTCTGGGGCTTAGGTCAAGAGGTTCCTTTACTGTTGACTCCACTGTACACAAGAATCTCACCCGATTGCCTGTTTTCCTCTGGGAAAGCCCAATATAGATCTAAGTGTTTGACCTATTTTTCCTCCCATCTATAGAGTCTAGACTGGCATCTCTTAACTTACCCCCACCAGGGCCTCCTTCCTTTCAGCCGTTGATTCCACCACATCATCTACTTATCATAATAAATTCATACAATTATCATTTATAGAGAAGAAGCATCAAGAATAATGCTCTAGTATTAAGCTCCAGAATCTAAAATTCCAGATAAATGCTAATAACCATGATGGGAGAGCAGATTTAAGCAGCAAGCCAGATGAGGTCAGATGGAAAAGAAATTGGAGCTCATATGCTTTTTCAAAGCAGTGACTTTCTCACTCTCCTCGACCTCTTAATCACAGACCTACCATTACAAAACTGACAAGCAATTTAGTACACTTAATCTTAAATGTTGAAGTCTTACTTCTAAACTACTTTGTGAAAAGAAGCTTCTTAAGTTAAAATTGGTTCAGCAAGTACACTCCAATGCGAATCAGTTCTTGAAAAAACCCCAACAAACTCTATTTGCAAGAGAATATATGGCAAATTAGGGGTGTTCACAGTATATTGGAAAAAGAAGTCAAGATGGCAGCCACAATTGTGCAATTGAAATTCTGTCCATTTTTAAGTCTCATCATAGAAAATGAAGATTTGTTGTATTTTCTATAAGCCTGCTAGAGTCACCTTGACTGAGTTGTGCGACTGGTCAAATGTTTTAAATAAGTAAATTATCCATTAAATAAACAAAATCCTCTGCAGATGTAAAAAATAGGCAGAACTGTATTGGCACCATTACAGCTACCATCTTGATTTCTTTTTCTTTTACCATACCTACCTTGTGAACATCCCTGCAGCAAACAAATGAAATGGAGAATGACCTTGTTCTTCAACAGGAGCTACCAAATACTAACCACCTGGCCACCTGCTGTCTAATCTAACCTGAGAGATGGTAAAGAAATGAAATTCAGTGGAGAAAAGTTATAGCTTCTTTGTGTGCTTCAGTGTTTTATTTAGCCCAGCAAAAGATATGCTTTTGTTTTGAGAAGTGTTTGATTTCTTAAGGGAGACAGCAAAGAAGAAAAATATTGATTTGTGGCCTTTTATTTTAAAAGTCACTCCTTAATCTGGGAAGGAGAGGAGGGAATAAAGATATAGTGATGACAATTCTCATTGCTATGGCAACTGTACATTTTAGTGACAGTGGAGTCTTCCTCCAGAAACAGCTAAATTGCCTGGGAAGTGAAGGTGAAGAGGGCAAGAAGCAGATGGTGGAATTTACTTAAGGAAAATTGTAACTCTTGGAATTTGCAAATAGGGGGAGATGAGGGAAGAAATATACTTGAGTAAACAAAATAGGTGTGTCTACTATTGTGTAGGTACTAATGCCATTTCATTGATGATTTATAGCCTACCTCATCTTATAAATCCAGAATTGGGGGCTATAATGTCTGGGACTGTACAAACTACTTTTTTTTCTTAATTTTTCTACTAGATGCACACATTATAATCAAAGAAAGATGTAAGTTTTTGAATCATGGGGAAAGCTTTAGCATAATATTTGTTAGAGCTATTTTGCTGTCCTAGAGACTTCTCATTCCCATTCCCATTCTGAAACCTCATCGCAATGGGACAAAAGTCCAAAAAAATTACAGCCATATCCTTTCTAGAATTGTCAGTGAATTGTTGCATATCCTATAGAAGCTCTCAAAAAGGTTAGGGATCTAAGTTGTAGTTTGCAGTTTCTCAAAAATTGCCTTTGCAAAGAGAACAATGCAGTAATAACTTTACTTTAGATGACCTTTTCCCATATGATCAGAATAATCTTGAGATAAATTTCTATGATATCTGATTCAGTCAAGGAACCACAAAAGATTGCCAAACCCTGACAGTGTTTCCACTTGATACTCCATTTCCCATTGAAAAGAGAGTGTTTGTTTGTTTCACAGGATTTATAGCTCATTACATTTCTATTGGACTTTGCTTTTATGAATTTTCTTTGGGGTAAGTGCATTCCCAATACATTATCAAATGCAATTGTTTTTATTTTTGAACTGTAACTTTTACTTATGAACAAATTCCTAAATGGGGAGAGAAGACAGACAAACAGACAGATATAAGGCTCCTCCATCCAAGGATGTTGTGCCACGCTGAATCAGCTCCAGCTCTCTGTTCTGTTTGGAGCCTTGAATCAGGGTTTTGCCAGCTCTGCAATGGTTCAGGAAAAATAAGAGCTAAAACTGGTATCAGTTATTGTTTTGGAAAGATCATTGTCTCATTGGTGGGAAATCTACCCCAACCTGGCTAAACAGTGTCTGGCTCAACAGCAGTAACTGTGAGAGGGATCTAAGTGTCCTATTGGACAATCACTTAAGTATAATCCAGCAGTGTGCAACAGTTGCCAAAAAAGGCAGTGCAGTCCTAGGCTGTATCAACAGAGGGATAGAAATTTTAGTACCACTTTATACTGCATTGGTAAAGCCACATTTGGAATACTGTTATAGGAGATGATCATGCTAAGCCAGAGAAAGGGGTCAAGCATATCATCAGTTTTGAGTTCCTTCAGGCTCACATCTAAGTCCAGCCCACTTTGAATTCTGTTGACCCTTATCTATCACCAATTTCCCTTAACTGTAGTTCGAATTCTTGTAAAGAGTGTTAGCATGTAATGAACCTGTATTAATTTGAACTGCCTTGGCTCTTGATTTCCTGTGCTTGACAACTGTGTCCAATTTTGGTCACCACAATATAAAAAAGTTGCATGAGATTCTATAAAGAGCGTAGAGTCACAGAAAAGAGGGGGTTGACCTATTCTTCAAGCACCCTAGGGCTGGACAAGAAGTAACAAATGGAAGATTATCAAAAAGAGATCCAACCTAAAATTAAGGATAAATTTCCTAAGGAGAGAACAATTAATCAGTGGAATGGCCAGAAGTTTTTGTCCAGAATGGTTTAGGTTCTTCTACTCAAACGCAGTTGTACTAGAAGACCTCCAAAGTTGCTTTTAAAGTTGTTATTCTGTTATTCTGTATTCTGCCTCCTACTGACACCTATCAGCAATGTTTAGGTACTTTGCTAAATCAGTGGCACACATCTCACTCTTCTGCTACACTTTGTTCTATCAAATTTCTATTAAACCTGGATTCAATGCTTCCTTCCACACAATACAGGAGAAAGGAAGATTATATCCTAGTTCAATAGAAGTTTGGATAGAACAAATGTTGGGCGTCTGAGTGTGTGTGTGTCTTACAAAGTGTTATCAGTTTGTTAAACTCAGCCTGTGAGTTTGATTTAACCTCTAAGTAATTTATATGAATCACAACTTTTGATAAAACCTTAACTAAGCTTAATATATTCCAGAAGTTTTAGTGCTAAGTAAAATTAGGACAGCCCTGCCTCCTCAATTAATTAATGTTGGAATTAAGAACCAGAGAGACAAGGGAGAGAGAAGGGAATGAACTCTATAGTGTGGCAAAATAGATTCTGCTCGGTAATTCACCAGAACAGTGCATTGAACAATAAACATTTCTATATTCTTTGTTTCCTTATGGACTGTGTGTGTGTGTGTGTGTGTGTGTGTGTGTGTATGTGTGTGTGTGTGTGTGTGTGCAAAGAATAGAGTATACACCAGGGGTGAAATCCAGCAGGTTCTGAAGAACCGGTAGTGGAAATTTTGAGTAGTTCAGAGAACGAGCAAATGCCCTCTCTGGCTGGCCCCAGAGTGGGGTGGGAATGGAGATTTTGCAATATCCTTCCCCCAGGAGTGGGGTGGGAATGGAGATTTTGTAATATCTTTCCCCTGCCACGCCCAGCAAGCCATACCACGCCCACTAAGCCATGCCCACAGAACCGGTAGTAAAAAAATTTGGATTTCATCCCTGATTGGGAGGAACAAGTACCCCACTTTCTCCCACTTCACTGAGCATCTCCCCATTAAACTGATACGCATCCCTTCTACTTCTTCATTCTAGCTAATAATAAAAATAAAAATTGAACCTTGTCGCATATGCATTATTGCAGTCCAACCTGATAGGGAGACAATGCTGAACACTCTTTCAGCATGCATTTTGAGCACCTATTTATCCATGTAATTATCATGTCCAGCCTACACTGAATCTGAACATTATGAAATATCTTGTCAAATTGTTTCCTGAAATCAGGATACATTGCTTTTAAAGCATTGCATAATCTACTGTGTAACTAGATAATAATAATTTTTAAAAAATGGTATAGGTTAATAATATTTTTCCCTTGACAATTTCATATAAATTTCTGGTAATCACCAGTGAGGTCAATCTATCATTTTCAAATAATTTTTAATGTGCTTACAAATCACTTTGTTTATAATCTCTATAGTGCTCCCCAGTATATTAATGTCAGACATAACAGTTTGCTAATTCCCTCAATTTTTCAACTTTTTGAAAATAAGATTAACTCTTAATAATAAGATTTACTCTCTCTAGACATTTGGCATTTAATCCGTTCTTCTGGGGTTCTCAGAATTAACACATAAAGTTTTAACCAAGCCAATTGCTAGTTCCTTCAAAACCCTAGAATGCTACTGATCTAGATCTGGAGTTCAATAATTCAAAGTATTCCCTAACTATGCTTCTATCAATTTCAAGTTTTAAAGCTATTTCTTCATTCTGTTCTTCATAATCTGAAATACATTTCCTTTCACTGAAAAAAAAAAAGTATCTGAAACAGGAATAAATTAGCTCTCTCTTTTCTTAGTTACCTGTTAAACACTTTGATTTATTCACTGAAAATCTGAAAATCTGATATTCTGATTCTATTCTCTAAGCCTTTATAGGTTGCTTCTACTATCAATTCATTCTAGTATTAATCAATTCATTTTTAACACCCTCCATACAATACTCTGTCCCTATATGTTTGGCGTGCTCTTAAATATATTTATTTCTGTTTTATCAGAAACTGATCTCCCAGTCTTTCATTTAATTGTGAGATGATTACTTTTCATTGTTGTATCAAAAAGAGAGACTTTTTAGAACACAAACTATGAATTCAGTGTATTTAGGCCTCTAAGCCTGAATTTACCAGATGTTTTAGATTTTACTGTCATGCCGCACCAGAACCTACATGCAAACTCTTATGCAGTGCCTGTACAGAGTTCCTGGTCACTGTTGCAATTGTTCAGCTTAGCAATTTGGGGCTTTGTGCTGTTGACATGTGTTTCAACACAAACACATATTGTGTTTCAACACTGCAGCTCACCAAGTGTCCTGAAAAATATGGACAGACCATCTTTTGACTCTCAGTGAACCTACTGAAGGAGTAAGATGAAACAGGTAAAGGATTGGCCTGATTTGAAGAAGAGATAAAAGAAGCCAGTTTTTCTTCCACTAACGAATAACGTGATCAAATGTAACCGTCTTGATTCTTGATGACATGCAATTGTAATACATTACTGAAATATGCTTAGATCCTTACAAAGAGGGAGCAGGGATAAAAATACAGCTAGTAGTTCATCATCTCTAGCCAGATGTCTAAATTCTGAAATAAATGGGAAATCTACAGTCAGCTTCTAGCAAACTCTGATTTCTGTAAAGCAGAATTAAAAATACCATAATGGACAACATAGTGAGGTCAGTCTATCATTTTTCTATTATGTTTCTCTGCTTGATGCTCTATTTTCAGAAATCTCAAATATAATGTAATTTTAAATTTCCCATCACCTACTAAAAAGGAGTACCCATGGTAGTTGCCCACCATATGCAACCTCTACAAGGTCTTGATATTACAGTATACATGTAGAACTCATAAAATATAATTTACTGCACTCAGGAGGCCCTAAGAAAAAAAGAACAAAAAGTCCTTAAGGTTAAAAGAAAACCGAGGATCAGCATGCTGTTCCTTATGAAGCCCACATAGATAGGATTTTTTTATAGTTTCTTTCACACTTCTTGCAAGTTTGGATAGCTGCCCACAATGTCTTTGGAAATCTGAAGAGGCAATTAATCTGAGTTTCAACCCTGGAACAAACTGTAATGTCTGATGCTCAGTAAATTAAAGGTGAATAAGAAATGGCAGTAGGACTGAATAGCCAATGCCCACTAGAGGGATTGATTTGAAGGCAATATTCCATTTTAAGAAGGAAGGCACCTGCTTAAGTGCCTTGCATTTGTATGAAACTTCAGTCAAATAACCCAAACATGATGTCAGAAAAGTCTGATTAACAGTTCTCTTTAAAACAAACAAATACACTTAAATAGATGAGGAGGTGAAATAGCTTCAGCAATCAAAGGAAAACTACCTTTTGCTATAGAGTTTTCTTTATTTAAGCCACCAATTGTCACAAACCAAGTTTATCCTGTAAGGAAAAGTTAAGATACTGTATACATACACATATTTTATTTCATATCTTGGATATCATGAGGGAGACGACCTAGATTAGGAAACTTGCATTGGGGGAACAAGAATTAATTCCAATTCATAAAGAAAAAGGAAACGAAAAGCTTTTCTTTGGTTCTCAGGCTGGCTGGAGAATTCTGAAAGTTCAAGTCCACACATCTTAAAGTTGCCGAAGTTGAAAATTACTGGCTTTGATCTATGACTGCCCACTGCTATTAGTGGAAGCAATCCCATGGTCACCAAGTTGATCCTCAGCCAGACCATGAATATTGATTGCTAGACTTTGGCTTTTATTCTAGGGAGCCAGCTTCTTAGTTTAATGCCTCACTGGATATGCATTTGGATATCATAAAGAGGGCTCTTAAAAAAATAACCCTAACCCTAACTAAGCTACTGTTTTTGCAGTGAATTTATTTAGCTGCAACTGGAACCTAATTCCCTCCTCTCTGGCAAAATCTTATTCTCAGTGCCACAATCTTTTGGGCTAAGAAAGAAATACAATTTGTTTCATTATTTTTCTTTCTGGATTATTGAAAACTATTCCTGGATGTTTAAAGAATCCAACTTCTCAGTGAATAAGTTAGCTATCTATACTAGTTATTAGTTATAGACTTGTTGGAGAAAAATAATAGTTTTAATAAAAATAATAGTTTTAATAAAAATTGTGGTCCCTACGATGTTGAACCAAGACCCTAAGACTTTCTAGACTAGAGTCTGTGACAAAGTAATAGCATTGTCTATATAAAGTAAACATGGTAAAGGTAGCAGCAAGTTTTGTATGTGTGAATTTATCAGATGTCAAAAGATGCACACTTTCTTTACCCTTTTGTCTACTGGGATCAAACTGGAAAGCTGACCAACTTTACATTGCACTTTCTATTAGAATATCATTTGTAAACCAGTTAACAGTGGCTGCTTATCAATACAAGACACTGAATTTTTTTGTCAGAGGTGGACTCTTGAAGTTGAATTGAAATCCACAAAGTACAATAGTTTCACAAATGTTACAAGAGTTATGATTTAGTACTGAAAATGTTTTGTTGGCTTCAGGCTGCAGATTGATACAAAATAGAGGGCAATTTAGATCACATAAAAGGAACTGTTTCCTTTTACAATGCATAGTATAGAATTCACTTCCATATGATGTGCCAGTAGCAGTTCTCTTCATCAAATTCATGAAGGAATTAAAACGATGCTGTTTGTAAGTACTATTCATGCTGGCTATATTTTATCTGCAAAATTGGATAGAGCTTTTTTTTTTGAGTAACACTTGTTGGTTACAGTAGCTTTCCACTGAATTTCATTTTTCACTGTGGAATCAGTGCCTTGCAATCCCCAATGCTTCCTTTTAGAAATGTGTTTTATGTTTCTGTGTTATGATTGAACAATTTCCTGTCAAGGACTAAGAAGAAAACAAATACCACAAAACAACCTTGCATTTTCACGCTATCATACTTACTCACTATTTGAATAAGAGATGGCAGCTGGAGTCAAGAGGGCCTTTGCACAGATCTATGTAGCGTGTCAACTGTGCCCATTCGTGGATAGCTGGCCATTTGACTATTCATGCCCTATTCATCTTAAGAATGGACTGCTGCAAAATCAATAATTCTTTATATAACTTAAAATCAATTCACAGTGTCAAGTCTCTTAGTGCAGAGTAGGGGAGACACCAACTGGACAAAATGATACAAAAGCTCAATGGACAAGGCTCACAGCCATTCATGTGGAACTGCAGAATGGATTTTACATATCCAGCTTCAAAATGACTTACAGTCTTAGAAGGATATACAATTACTGTATATACAATTACTGTTTGTGCCATAAATGTCACTATATGTTTCTATTCTGCAACAATTTGATTTGCATTTTACACTTTAGTTTCTATTATGGATTTAATTTGATTTGCATTTTATTCTTCATTTTGTATTTTGTACTTAATTATTAATTTGCTCCAGCTCAAGTCTTTATAAATTATTTTTCTGCTTGTTCTAAAGGAAACTATTTTAGTTCTTTGATTCTGTTTGTGTTATGTGTATCAATGAAAAATTGTTTACCTGGAAGAGACTGTAGTGTGTATGATACTTGGATTTAATTCCCCAAAATTTATTTTCAGCCATTGTTTCAAGTTCCTTTGGTGTAGATGTTGTAGTGAGGTCTTAAACCTGAATGTCCTCCTGAGAGGTGAGGTAATACACAGGCCTCAGATGATCCAATTATCACCTATCATCTAATTAACAAATTGTCTATACTTGAGTTTAAAGATAGGAAATCTAGTTAAAAGCACAACAAATTTTATCTTACTTCAGATAGTACTAAGGGATACATGGATGTCTATGGAAATTCTCAATCATCCAGGCCATGGTTGTCCCAAAGGTGATTTTCCAAAAGGCAACAGAACTGAAGAAGTTTATTGGAGGATAAGTGAAATGCTTTCAAAGAAAGAAAAAAAAACACAAGAAAGTCCAGTTGCCTTTTCAAAAAGCACCTTTGGAACAATAAATGACATTACATAGATATTTTTATGCATAACATCCTATGGGTACAAAATGCTACACAAACAATTAAATCCAGGAATTTTCTATGAACTCATGTATTCTTCCCTATCCCTGTTCATTCAAAAAATCCCTCTTTTCTTTTTTTAATTTTGGCATTCATAGTATTACAGAGTTGGAAAAATGATTCGTTACAGTCCCAAAGATGTTTTTTTCAAAAGGCAACTGGACTTTGGGGTTTTTTCCCCCCTTGAAGACATTTCACTTCTCATCCAAGAAGCTTCTTCAATTCTTCAGTCAAAACTGAATAAGCTTCTTGGATGAAAAATAAAATGTCTTCAAGGAAAAACAAAGTCTAGGTGTCTTTTGAAAAAGCACCTTTGGGAGAACCATGACCTGGATGACTGAGAATCTCCACAGAGATTCATTACAGGATTATATGTTCATCAGCAAAGTTAGTGCTGAAGACATGGCTTTTCCATCAAGCAAGCTATGGCTGACCATTTTTAACTTAATTTTAATTAGTTTTAAATTTAAACTATGAATCTTAACTTTTACTCTGCCCCTTTAAAATGTAATGTCTTTGTTGTTTGTTTATGTTTGTATATTGTATATGTCTTTTATATTTCTCTTGTTTTATTTATGTTTTTATGAGCTGCCCTGAGTCCTTCAGGAGAAGGGCGGCATAGAAATTAAATAAATAAATAAATAAATAAATAAATAAATAATAATCCACATTACAGTTTGCAAATTTATTTCTATCATGGTTGCAAACTGAATTATCTTATTATACTTCTATATCTTATGTATCAAGGAATAATGCTGAACAGTTATCTTTTATAAAATGCCAGTGAACCTTGTGTGAAATTAACTTAGGTTCAGTTCAGAGCAGATACAAAGAATACCAGCCATAGGAGGTAATAGGATATGTAAAAGTACAACAAGCAAAACACATCTGGAAGCATCATAAAGCAGGAACCTTTCTTGGAAACAGAGATAGGACCCAAAGTATGACAACGTGATAAACATACTATCTAATAGATTAAAAAAATCACAGACAAATAAAAATAAAGTAATATAGTAATATAACTAGGAATTCTAGGACTCACAAATGTACTTCCAAAACACTAGAAGCAATCTTTTAATCTAATAAGGAAGCAGTGGATATGGAGAGGATTACAGATGCAGTTGCCTGAGCTTCAGAGATGCCTAGAAAACGGGTTTAGCTGTAAATTCCAGGTATCTCCAAAAAGTATACAGGTGGGAAACTCTTTGTCTAAACATGTCTAGCCATTTAGTTTAAAAAGTAAACAGTATTAAAAGGAATTACTACTCAGAAAGGATTTTGACAACAAGACAAGACAAGACAACAATCAACTAATCAATAGTGATTTTCACTAAACTTGGTGTAGTAATTTTAGTATCAAATAATATCAATAAATATTTTAAAAGTCATATATTAAGATATCAAAATTTACTATATCCAATTGAAAAAAGTGGAACCCACAACCTTTCTTTTTGTTTATGTTTTCTGTTAGTAATTCAGTAACATCCTCAAATATTTCTCTTTTAATTAGTCCCTCAATTCATAGTAAGTGAATGGCTGAGATGCTTTATGTTTACTTTCTAATAAATAAACATTAAAGTTAAGTAACATCCAAACATGAACACCACAGAATTCTTCAGATTTTCATCCCACATCTCTGCATACAAGATTGGACTGGGAATTAGAGCTTAAAACCTCATATAGGTTTTCCAGGGACTTGTATATAATTCACACAAATAGAAAAATGCACATAGATCATTTCTGCAGAAAGGTAGTAATCCAGAACGCATCAATATCAATAAAGTTGGCTTCAACCAAGGAGAGAACTAATTGGAGATAGTGATTTCTCTGTCTAGAATAAGTGATCATTATAATATGGGATGCTGCAGAGGACCATCATTATGCAACTGGCCTGCCACTAGAAAACTTTTCTAGTGTTGCAGATGCATAGAATGTAAACAAGGAGCAGAAGTAGTGCATTGATAGGGAACTCCTATAGGAAACTAGACTTCTTTGTAAAGCTTTCTAAATGAATATGGGCAAGACCTTATAATTCACCCTCTGTCCACAAAGTACAAAATATCTGGACTTTTTTTTTAAAGGTTACAATCCTGCATGGAGTTCAGCTAGGTAATTTCCTTTGCCTTTATTGGAAATAGGCCAGCTGTGCAGAAGACAGCAATTTCTGATGATCAAAGCACAACATGTTGTCATCTAGGAAGCAGCATAATATTGAATGGTGGTGATCGTAAATCTGCTAAATGATCTTCCTTCTAAGTGTGTTACCTCCTGTAGACAGCCCTCGGAACAAGTTAAGTCCTGTATAAACAAACCACTTCAGAGGAGGGGGGGGGGAACCCACCCTGCAACTGTGTTTACTTACCTAGCAGAGAACCTATTAAGATGACAACCTGCATAACGGTAGTAAAATGTCGATAGGTTTGTTCTTCCCTATATGCCTCGTATTCTGACGTCCCGACCGCGTGGGCGCTTCGGTTGATTCCCACGATCTGAGCACTGGATGCGTTCAGGGAGCTTTTGACAGCCGGAAAGGGACCGCGCTCGCTCGCGTTGGCTGAAGCCCAGCTTGCATTGTAACCCATGGCGGGGTATCCTTCTGCCTCCCTCTTACTTAACAGTTACCTCCGCACGAAGCCAGCGCTCTTCGCCGCACAAAGCACGCAGTTAGCACCTGCTTTTCTAAGCGCAGCCGTTTTTCCATTGTGTTGCCACTTAAATGTCTGGACCCTGGAGAAGCCGTCTGACGTTTCAGGTCTGCATCTCATTCCAAAGAGGGGCACACATCATGGCAAAATGGGAGAGGGGGCGGGGGGAAAGCCGACTGCATCTGGCACTCCGTTGTCCCATATTTCTTGCTTCCCCCCACCCCCTCGCCCTCGCTTCAATGCCACTGCGCGCCCGTTCCCTTTCGGCGCGTTTGCACCGCCAAAAGCGCAACGGAGCCTAGCCATCTGCTCGTTTCCTTCTAGTACGCGCAACCGGCTTGCCTCCAAGTGGGGCACTTAACAATGCTTTGAGGGGAGGGGGAGTGTATCTTTCTGGCAGGGCGAAGATCAGGACAGAAGCTCGCACATCTTGGCTCGCACGTTAGCCTTCCTTCCCTATCCTTGTCAAGTTTTCTGCGAGCCTCGGGTGATTGTTCTCGGGCAACCGCATTTGAAGAGCTTGACGCTTCTGTCTCTCACTTTACAGATTGGCATCAGCAACTGTTCAAAGGTTTTGAGGAACCACCTTGTTCGCCTTCCGCGTTGGCTGCAGGCAGTTTTCTGTTTTCCTAGACCTAGATAGAAAGCACGAATCACATGGCACGTGACCCTCAGAGGGGTGGGCTCTGATTTTTTTTATAAAAAATGTTTTTGGGGAGGTGGCAGCCATTTTGCCTTTTGGACTGTCAATTTAAGGACCGAATAAAACCACGTTGGGGAGGTGGAACACTATTGCACTGCAGAAAGTGGTTGCATTTATGTATATTAGAGGAGATAAAAGTTTAGCCTACTCAAGTTTTAATTGACAAAGAACTTTGCAATTTATCAAGCCTTGCAATAGTTTAATTTTTTCTTGACCTACCATTTGTAATGCACATATAAAATACCTCTTTTAAAAGCATTTTTTTTCTATTAAGTTATTTATTTATTAAATGTAGGTGCCATTGACTCTCAATGAGTATCCAAACATTTGCAAATTTCTTTTAAAGCTTATATGCAAATTATTAGTAAAGGCCAAATTGGCACTAGATTCTGCTGCCTCTGCACACACTCTCCAATAAGTTGGAAGATCATTTATACAATTTATTGAAGCGCTTCACTAAATAGGGCCTCTCTTCAAAAAAGGATCTCAGAAAAGAAACTGGAGTCCCCTTTTATACTTAGCATAACAAGAAAAGTAAAGAGAAAAACTTGATTGGTGAAAAGAAATCACCCTGTCCATTTACATCAGAAAAATGGACAATTTGCTAAACATCCCATAACACTAAATGTGGTTATGCTCCCTCAGAGTCCAACTTTCACTTTCCCAAAATGTCAAAGAGAATATTGCAGCTTGCACAATTCTGATTCTTGTAGGTGTAGACCAATCACAGAATCGAATATTTTTCTCAAGTCCTTTTGTTGCAGAAAATCACAAGACTCAGACCTCGGAATCGAAAGGAGTTTTTTTATTTCCGCAAAAGGTTCAGAGCAATATAGCCTTAGCAACATCTGAACTCCCCTCTCATGGAAAAGCAAGAATTTATACACTCTTCAAAAGCAGCAACACACGGAAATGTAACGTACAGCATTGATTGGTTACATGATTTATAGCCCGTTTCTATGCTAAAGAAGCTAAAATATCTTGTTTTCCCACTTCTCGTTGAGGTCAGAGGTGTCTTGCAAAAGCATTTAAGTTTATTTATTTATTTATTTAATCAAATTTATATGCCGTCCAACTCCCAAAGGACTCTAGGCGGCTCACAGCAAAGATACAACAGCAATATATTATAAATGATTTAAAACGAGTTAAAAACAATAAAACCATAGAAACACTCATATCCTGTCTGGGGCCAGATCTCGCTGAGTCACAATAGTGAGATCAATGGCCCCATGCCTGCCGGAAAAGCCAAGTTTTAATAGCTTTGCGGAAGGCCAGTAGGGTGGAGGCAGTCCAGACCTCGGGAGGTAGCTGGTTCCAGAGAGCCGGAGCAGCCACAG
>JANHFM010002879.1:31353-43495 GCA_032468115.1 Grayia smithii
ATG
The DNA here is from genome assembly GCA_032468115.1 of Grayia smithii. Taxonomy (NCBI): domain Eukaryota; kingdom Metazoa; phylum Chordata; class Lepidosauria; order Squamata; family Grayiidae; genus Grayia; species Grayia smithii. The sequence continues at coordinate 31,357 of JANHFM010002879.1, forward strand.
AATGATCTCACCCAGCGGCTTCATATTGATGTTAAAGAGCAGGGGGGAAAGGACCGACCCCTGGGGCACCCCACAAATGAGGGGCCTCAGGGAGGATCTCTGTCCCCCTGCCCATACAAACTGCGAGCAACACATTAGGGTTGTGTTTGACCTCAGGGGCCCAGGGTGGGCATGACCAGGGTGGGTGTGGCAAGGGTGGGTGTGGCCAGCTTGACATCACTCTTGTCGGAGGGGCACTCTGGCCTGAGTGCTCTGCCAGCAAAAATGGCACTTAGGAGGGCCATGTGCAGCCATCTCCCAGCTCCATTTTCAATGATAGAGGGTTTTAGGAGACCATCACAGCCAAAAATGGAGCCCAGGGGCCATGCGTGGCCACCCTGAACTCTGTTTTCACTGGCAGAAGGCTGCAGGACGCCGTCATGACCAATAACAGAGTCTGGGAGGGCCGTGCGTGGCCCTCCCAAGTTCCATTTTCACTGACAGTCACCACAGGCTGATCCTTCGCTGTTTCCAGGGCAGCCCTGTGGGCCAGATCTAAACACCCAGTGGGCTGGATGAGGGCCGCGGGTCTAGAGTTTGACACCCCTGCTTTATGTCATTGGAGCATTAAATAAATGATAATTTGTTGACATTTAAATATATTTCAAAGTCTACTGCCTCAGGCATGTCCATTCACCCTCTACAATGGTTGGGACAGCCTTGGGGCTTTGCCCCTTTTACAAGGCTCATTTGTCTGTTGCCCAGTTATCCTGCCACAAGTACTGGTTTGGGGGGGGGGTAGTAGAGTTTGATGGAGGTGAAAAGTCCCTGATTTACTGAAATGCAGGTCTTCCTTTATAAACCTTGGCTTTTGGATTTAATGTACTAGATTTGTTTCCAAATATCTGGGAGAGAGATGGAGGGAGAGAGGAGTTTGACTTTAAGTATGTATGAATAAACTCTGTACCTGTCCTGAAACTTTTTCAATCCCACTATTGTGCTTTTCTTTCCCTCTTAAAACCCAGAAATGCTTCTCATATTCAGAGTTCCCCATGGAAGACTTATGGACTAGATAAGAGAGTTACATTAGGGCAGAAACCCAGGTCACATCATATCAAAATGAAAGTATCATTTCAATGTACTTTCATGAACCCAGGCCAAAGCTGGGTTTTCTAGTAAGATTACGATGTTCTGCATGTTAAGATTTGCCTTGAAATGTGTAAGTAAACAAAATAAAGCATGCAGAATGGATGCAGTATTGAAAAGCATGTTTTAATTTCTGTGCCATGGTTTATTATTTTCAATTACTTCCAGTATTGTTGCTGATAGTAACACATGAAAATTTCATATAGTCATATATAGAAAGCTGATTTGCAAAAGAAAAATAATAATCTAGACCAAATCCATTATGAATGATATTGTTCCATTTGTTTGGAGGAACATTCCTCCAAGTGAATTTTCAAGTGCAGTTTCAGTGCTTGCAAGGCAATTAGGTCAACACAGCTATGGTATGCTTCATCAGCTAAAAGATGGACATGCTTAAGTAAAAAAAAAAAGAAAGAAAAATCTGAGTTCTTGAAACATATCCTGAACTTTGACTCTCCAACTTAATGTCTTCCAGATATGTTGAGATAAATTTCTCAGCTAGTGTGCCTAGAAATTTTAAGAACTGTTATTCTCACCTTCTGGAAGATACTGTGTGATATACCATATCATGAGTGCTCATATACTATGAGTGCTCCATTTAAATGTAGTTACTAAAATGAATTAAATGTTTTAATGTTGTTTAGTTCCAGTTTGATAGAAATCATTGTTCACAGAGTCTGGTTATTGACTCTAACATGCTTAGATGTCCCATCAAGAAAAGGAACACAAAAGAAGTAATCATATATGAGCTGATCCAAAGTGTCTAAAATGCCAATAGAACAATTTCCCACAATCTCTTTTAACCTGTTTAATGCTTGGCTATTTCATATCTAATTTATTCCTAAGACTGTTCTCTGGAAGAAAAATGAAGCAGAAAAAAATATATTAAGGACAAATCATCTGCATCTTTTGAATAGCAAGAACCTGTTGAATGACATTTAAAGGGAATTAAAGCTGATTTTGTACAAGCAGCAGAATAACCATATCTCCCAGCTAAAATAGAATTTCAGTTCATCCTCAGAACCTGACTGAAGTTAAATCATCATCCCATAATTTACATGTCATTTACAGGGACACACATTGTGCCTTTAGCACTGTAAATATGATCTGAACAGCTTTTGATCTTTTGCAGCATCTGCAGGAACACATTATTGTTTCAGAAGAGGGCTGGGGAAAAAAACCAGAGTTCTAGGAAGGAAAGGAAAAATGCAGGAAGTGCAGTAATGTTGTCAAAATAAATGTGTCAGCCAAATGATAATAGCAAGCTTCATTTATATGGTTAAATGGGTTATATAGATCAAGAAAATTCTTTAGTAAGGGAAGCAAGCGTATGGTTGAGCAACCAGTGTGATTGAACATACAACGTTGTAAACATCCTCTCGTGTTCCAACAACACTGAAAAACTCTTTTCAGGAAAATGGAAACAAGGAAGAAAATACAGCCACAGAAGTTTAAGCTCCCTATTTTTAAAGCTGTAAATGATTCTAATGATTTCGATATGAACCTGCCACTCATTAACCTCATTAAAGTTGAGATTCTTCTCTGATTTATCTCAGATTCGGAAGTTGGTTGATTGGTACCAGAGGAAAGAGGTTTTTTCCTTCTTCTTAAGGATGGAGTTTTGCAGTGATACCCCAGTTTGGGATACCCCAGTTATTGGTTGTGTACTAACTTTAAGGCCAAGTCTTTAAGGTCAGGCTTAAGTGGTTGCCTGAATTCTTAAAAGCAAGCACTGTCAGTGCTATTCGTCTGACATGGTGAATTGATTCATAAAACAGAAATTGTTCCTATTCTTGGATATGTAAAATTCAGATGCTATATGAAGGGGAGTGGGGAGAAATCTGATTGATGGGACTCGGATTCTGCATCTTCTTAGTTTTCAGTCTGCTTGCTTGGATATGCTATTAGCATCAATTCATAGTCTGCCAAATGGTCAGCAAATGTGAGATGAAGATCAGCTTGGTGTTCCTTGCCAAGCCACCAAATCAGCTGCTTTTTAGGTGCTTTGTGGCCTTAGCAAGCAAATTGACATTGAATAGTGCTCTGTTTCTAATCATGGCAATCTGAAGCTTTTGGAAAGCTTGTGCACAAGGCAGGGAGCAACAAGCATCGTTCCCAACAGTCAATATTTCATTCATGAACATGTTCCAGATGGCTCTTTTGGCCAACAGGAGGTTGTTGTATGGGTGAAGCAAGGATGAATGGGCAGGAATGAATTAAGATGTAATTGAAATTTGTTAGAAAAGTGAATGACCATTGCAGTACTTCTGCTTTCTGTAGGCTGCTTCTTTGTGACAGCTTTAAAAGCACTCACTGCCATAATCTAATAAACTCAGTAGAATTTGCTTACTTCTCAGTTTGCATTAGATTGTAATCTATTACAATCATTTCCAGTTCTTTAAGTTTCAATCAAAATAACACAAACATGCATTTTGATGGGGGACAGTCAGATGAGCACAGAAAAGCTATTGGTCCGTACTAGATTCTTGGGCAGTAATGAATTAGCTAATTATTTTCCAGTCATTATTCTATATAACTTAACCACTGAGATTTAGAGGAGGGTTGAGGGTATTTTTATATACTATACTTGTTCAGTAAAATTACTAAGGTTCCCTGCAGATTTGGGCTTATTTTTAATTTTATCATTAAATAAATGGATCCCTTATTATCAAGAAATTGTTTAGGCTAATTAAAATTTAAATTTACATATGATAGGAAGTGAATAATTTTACAAATCAATTTGTTAACCAAGTGATGATGCAGATAATGACGATAAGGGGTGGATCGCCATTATACAGAACAATCTTAAGTGGAGATGAGAAAAGAAACAGAAGATGTCTTCATATTCAAAGTCCTGTCTTCAGTTGCTTAATGTTGAAAAGAAAAACGTTTACACCAGTTTCAGTCTGTCCACAGTAATGGGTCTAATCCTGACACTTCCTAGGCTTTGGAGTCAGTATTTCCAAGGATGTGGAAATATGTGTTTTTATGTGTTCCTAGAATAACCCATTTACAGTGTACAATTAACAATTCAACCATTAATAAGGAATTAGCAATCCAATCATTAATAAGTTTATTCGTGTTATCAGAGATTAGTATTAGTATTTTAACTCATAAAATCTGCTATCAGGGATAGATAAACCTCTTTTAATATCTTGAAAATCAATGCTCCTGATTTCAGACAAAAACTTCAGTCTAAAATAAATAGCATTGCCCAGTATAATAAAGGATGCTAAATCAAAAACTAAATATTATACCATGTTTTCCCCAAAATAAGACCCTGTCTTATATTTTTTTGAACCTCGAAATAAGTGCTTGGCCTTATTTTTGGGGAGGTCTTATTATTTTGGGGTTCATGGAGGAAACCAGAGGAAATGGCGGGGGACGGCTGCACATGCATTTAAATATTTTCGGGGAGGGCTTATTTTCAGAGGGGTCTTATTTTAGTGCATGCACTCAAAAGCTCGATTTATTTATTTATTTATTTATTTATGTATTTATTTATAATTGCATTATTATGCCACCCCATCTCCTGAGGGACTCGGGGCAGCTTACAGATTAAAACACAATAAATAGGTTAAAAGGCAAAGTTAAGAATAAATGCAATTAGAAAACCCCAATTAAAACAATAAAAGGTTAAGACATACAATAAAATAAAAATAAAATCCGACCGCATCAGCCAGTTTGATTAAAAAGCCATGTCTTCAGATTGCGGCGGAAGGAGTGGAGGTCGGGGGCGGTCCGGAGGTCAGTGGGGAGTTCGTTCCAGAGGGCCAGTGCACTCACAGAGAACGCCCTCCCCCTGGGGACCACCCGCCGACACTGTCTGGCGGATGGTACCCTGAGGAGGGCAGCCCTGTGTGAGCGCATGGGTCAGTGGGATATGGAAAAAGACAGCAGCTCAACACCTCCCAACCTCAGGAACTGCTCAAGTCCAGAGGACCAGTAGTTTTGTGACATAAACAGGATTTACACAATTAAGTGAATGTTAATTACAAAGGTAGATTCTCTGGAATCATCTCTTCCATTCTGTATAGTGCTGCTTAAGGAAGTCACTGTGGCTCTTTAATTCTTTAGCCATGAACAGCCATGACTGCCAGACATGACTTCAAAAATGCAGAACATTTAGAACATCATTAGATGGCAGGAAAAAGATAAATTGTACTTCTCTAGCAGTTTGGAGTTTGGACCCTTATCTGACAAGCCTAACCAATATGCATATTTTATAGGTGTAAATTGTAAACCAAACTGAAATTCAAACATCCCATGTTTCCTTCTATATTTTAAAGTGCACACAGTATATATGTGCCACATATACAAGGAAACATATCCTTTATCAGAAATGCTACACGCAAGTTTCTTAATCACCAAAAGAGACAATTAATTTCTGAAACCTGGGAGAAAATATGCACTGATATAGGAACCATACTGATTTTACTTTGTTAAAGTTCTATTTAGAACTTATAAGTATTTATAAAACATCAAGATAAGTATTATCACAAAATCTCAATCTTCCAGCCGTCGTCCTCCTGGATTTGAAGTTAAAAGAGAAAAACGAGAAAGAGGATAGCTGAATGAGAAAGAAACTTTGTCTTATAGTGGGTGCTTTGCCAACACAAAGCAAACCACCAAATTTAGTTTGCCTTCCCCTTTTGGGGGAAAACAGAGTATTTGAGGGTATATTGAAAGAAATGAAGACATACTGGCCACTAGATAGCAATAGCAATAGCACTTAAGACTTGTATACCGCTTCACAGGGCTTTACAGCCCTCTCTAAGCTTATTGCCCCAACAATCTGAGTCCTTATTTTATCAACTTCGGTGGGATGAAGGCTGAGTCAACCTTGAGCTGATGAGAATCGAACTGCTGGCAGTCAGAATTAGTCTGCAATACATTCTAATCACTATGACTCTTTGAGATAGGCTAAAAACATACAATTAATTTTCCACAAGGAAAACCTTCTGTGTAATTCATATAAAATGAAAAGCATTCAGTAAGTTCTAGTAGAATCTCATGGAAAGGAGGCTTTAGGCCTTTCACTCTCACTCACATATCCACCCACTGCATTTACATAACATATCCATCTGGGGAACAAAGGTTTCAGGAAAAGGAACGTCAAGCTTGACTTTTGAAGAAGCAGTGCATGCAATGCATTGCTAGAAGTGCAGAGTGTGCCAAAACCCTGCTCCTTTTCCTTCAGTTGCCCAAAGGTAGCTCCTAGGCTGTAGGAGAAAGTGATAGATGCTTCCTCCTCCTTTCTGGCCTTCCCAGATAAGCTCTTCTGCTTTGGCCAAGTAGTAACTTTCTAAGTGAGTGGATGCTTTAAGGCAAACATATTCAATATAGATAAATTCTGTCTCCTGTGATAAAATAGAAACTACACTATTTCTTAACGTGACAAATTACCTTATACATTCCATGGCACAAGTTAATTTTTAGGTATTGCCAAAATTAAATTATTTGTTTGTTAAGCAGAAAACCTTAATTCACTCACTGCTTATTTAGTAATAACTTAGTTATTGATCATTTGCAAATATGATGATCATAAAAAAATCATTTGCCAACCAATGCACACATTTATGACCAAATTTTGTAGATCTGACAATGCATGCCAGAGTAGGAGTAATACTGGTATTGTTGCAAACTAGGAATCATTATAAATATCATTATAAACACAAGTAAAATAGTAAAACATCTGAATTCAAGAATAATGAATTAGGAAAAAAATTATTTAGTTAATTTAAAGACTAGCATTTAAAATATTATACAACAGATTATACTTTGATTTTAAGCTCTGCATATATTTGCTTATTGCCTATGTTCAAATTACTTTTGGAAATGTTTCTTGAGATATTCCCATTGTGATCCTGATCCTGAGTTTTTATTCGAGTGGAGTAGTCGGTTTCTTCTGGACACAAGTATACTTCGATAGGTCCTTGAGTACTACATAAGTGTATCAGCTTATTCTGCAACAAGAAAGAATTTTGCCAGTACTACAAATAACTACCGGAACATTTTTCATTTTTAATGTGCTGATCTGCCAGCCCCACACCCACCCCTCAAAAAAATCTCAATGTAGGCTGAAAGTTTGCAAAATGATAATAACTGGTCTAACAGAAGATATGAATCAGGTGGGACAAGGTTGCATTCATGTGCCTTGTTGGGCCAATGAGGTAACCCAGTCTTCCTTCTTGTCATGCTCCCTGTCAAGTTCTTGGCCAAACTACCTTCATAGAAAGTAAGTTGCTTTCAGGGTTTCTTTTCCAAGGTTTATTGAAAAAGGTACCATAGGTTATAGAAATTCAAATTCAAACCATGGGATTGCCCTCCCCCCACTTTCAATTCAGCATATCTAAATTGGAGTTTCATAAAGTGGAGATTTTGTCAGTCTCTTACTTATGGTACTTGTACCAACTGCTGAGAAAGCCGTTCTCTTAATTAATAATGGGGGGGAACGGGGATGACAATTGTAAATAAAAAATATGAAACTTTCTCCATTTCTAAACCGATCAATACAAGGCCTTACATTCTCTTATAACTCTTGCAGTTGCTGGAAAAGATTTCTGTGCATGGGTTCTATGTGCATATAGCACATCTTCTTCCAAATAATACAAGAGTTAAAGAAAACAGGGTGGCTGCTTTATTCTTAGAAGTGAGGGGGCCTTAATGCTTTGTGAAATAAAGGAGATGCTTCACTTAAAGCTGCACTTAAAAGATCTCCACAGCCCAACTAATACTAAGCTTGGATGACTTAGCTATGCTGACTGAAAAGATGCTCTGAACACAGCATGAGGGCTCAAGATGGTAAGATGTAGGCCCAGATTCTCATGTCAGAAGCAGCCACTTAGTGAATGGAAATGATGATGGAAAGGCTGAGAGAAGAAAAATCAATTGCTTTAAAAGGCAGAAGATGCGGAATTTAAATGTTTGGGTGGACATAGATTTCCAACGTGCTGCTAGACGCAGCACTTCTTTGAATGTGTGGTTTCCTAATAAAACTACTTTTCTAATCTTCTCATGTTTGCTCAGGAATGTGGAACTGAGAGGGAATGTTCTTGCTATATCTAGCAGCACAGCATGCATCTGACTTCTAAATACAATAGTTCCATCTCAGAGAATTTATAATCTACTGCATGTTGCGGGAAGGCAGAAAGAGAGAGAGAGAGATAAATGAGCAGCAGAGACTGCCAAAGAAAAAGTCAAATGGCAGTGGTGCTGCCAGCAATGAAAGGCATAGCTGTTTAACATGGATCACATGTGGCATAGACGTTACAGAGCTGGTCTTGGACTAGAGAGATCCAGCTTAAAATCCGCCTCAGCCAGAAAGCTCAGCTGGTAACCTTGGGTTCTGTATCATCTCTCAGGACACCCCACCCCTTCAAAGGATAATTAAGGAGAAAGGAAAGAACATTAGTAACTGCAATTTGATGCGGAGTCAATAGGCATCATAAGAAGGTAAGTCGGGATATAAAGAAGCCTGATACTAGCTATAGAAAGAAGTCCAATTCCAGCTGTTTGAAAAGTAAAAATAATACAATGCGATAGTTGTAGATCAGTATTCTTGGGAATGGAATATGTAAAATGGAGCCTAACATAAGGAGAAATTCCCACAGGTTGACAGTATCTAGAAAACTGGCTGATTTACTTTTTTAGCGCACGGCTTCTGAAAAAGCAAAACTGAACAGTCATTCCAAAAAAAACAACAACTGCAAAGCTACTTTTATCTTGCTGCCAAGAAAACACCATGGAGGCCTCCATGCAATCCCCAGGAATGGAGTTCAAGTAGAGAGAAACTTTATTATTTAATTAAGTTAATTGAATGACTAGGAATTCTATCTTTCATTTAGGCCAGGGGTGGGCAATTCTGGCTCTTTTACGACTTGTGGACTTCAATTCCCAGAATTCCTGTGCCAGCATGGTTAGCTCAAGAATTCTGGGGGTTGAAGTCCACAGGTCTTGAAAGAGCCATAATTGCCCACCTCTGATTTAGGCAATTGGGTAGCTGATTTTGGTAGGTCAATCATTCTCTCAGCCCAAGCCACCTCACAGGGCTGTTATTGTGGGGAAAGTAGGAGAGTAGCATTAGATGTGTATGCTGCCTTGAGTTGAACAAAAATGAAGGCAGATAAAAATAAATAAAAATCAATCAACCAATCAATCAATCAGTAAACAAAAATATAACAGAAAAAATGACTGTAAACAAAGTTACATAGAAGTTTTGAAAGTTTTTGTCACCCATAAAAACTTATTTCATTAAATCACTCCTACAAATAAATATTAGTTATAAAATGTAGAAAAAAATGATTGTGCTATGTAATAAAATAAGTTTTTACCTTTTCTGGGTCAAGCATTTCAAGTTTTGTTTCTGGAGGAGCTTTGACAAGTATGACAGTTTGATCTTTAAGGCTCCTAATTTCTTGAATATCTTCATACCTAACATACGCTAATGTAATCAGTGTTAAAGAATTGCTGAGCAGCTGTTCAGAACTAGCAAACTAAAGTAGATATTTTAGTAGGCATTTTTATGTTGTCTCCCCATTAATCTACCTTCATTAACTTGGGAAACTAATTTTTTTAGTATTTTTAAAAAGATCATGAATGTGTAATGTAGAGATTATAGTGAATAGTGGACACATTACAATCTAGACTCTCATTGCCAGGCTCAGTCACAAAAATGCAGGTGTGGTTCCTGGATTTGGGACAGCTTGAGAAGAGTCTTGGGCTCAAACTAAGCAACAGACTCTCTGTTGATAGTCTTTTGAAAGATATTTTTGCTGATATTTTGCAATATTAAAATAGCCAAGGACAGGGCCCATGTGTGCTATTGATCACTACCTACGCACTTCCATGAAATATGCCAAATACCAGCCCTATAGCCTAGGCCAATATTTTTCAATTTTGATAATTTTAAGAAAGGATGACAGTTGAGGAATTCTGGAAGTTGAAGTCCACACGTCTTAGAGTTGCAAGGCTGAAAAACACTGGCCTTAACCAAAAAAAGAAAAAAAAATGAAGAGCACAAAGTATATTTAGTAAAGGAGTATATCTTCATTCACTATAAAAGGATATTTCCGATCTTCAGAATCCTTTAGCAGCTTGAGGTCATGAGAGCAGCTTTGGATTAACTCATCCAGCTTCTTTTCTTCCTGGCTGAGTTCTGCTACCTCTTTTGACAAGCCTTGACAGTGTGCCAACATGCCCCCGAAATCAGATAGACTGCAGCCCCTTCAAAACAAATGAGCAAACAGTTTGTGGAACACATGGCAGAGTTCCAATCTGAGGAAAGGTGTGTCTCATTCCTTAATCCAGCTGTTCCTTATTTTGGAAGAACTAATTCATTAATATGAAGAGCAGAAGAGGAACACTTGGGGTTGCACAGCATTGTTTGAAAATGACATAAAAGACCAATAAAGTATATCTTTACAACCAACAAGGACATTATTAAAGACAAAAGAATTGCTACAATATTTATATTTTATCAATGTAAAATGTATTACCATTATAGCCTTTAGGGCAGTGGTTCTCAACCTTCCTAATGCCGTAACCCTTTAATACAGTTCCTCATGTTGTGGTGATCCCCAACCATAAAGGGGTCGCGACCCACAGGTTGAGAACCGCTGCTTTAGGGCATGAATCCAGTTTATCTGAGGAAACATTTCACCCCAATGAGATTGGCCTATCCCACCTGCTCTGGCAGAAGAGGCATGCTGTGGATTTCTCTGTCCAAGAAATTGCAGCTGCAGATGAGGCTTTTCTGCCATGGATCCCATCCCCTGGAACATGCCCCTCGGGATGAGATCTGCCCCCCCCCCATTGGTCTTTCAAAAGGGTCTGAAAATCTGGCTCTGCCAGATGGGAGTATCTCATTCTGGAGGTGACTACGGTGGTAGATTAAAGGAAGATCTCATGTCCTCCCTATTTACATATTTTTCATTGTTATCCAGTTTGTTGTTAATTTTAACTTTTAATGCCCAATGTTTTTGATATTTTCTAATTATCTTATATTATTATTTTATGTCATTGTAAGCTGCCCAAAGTTGCTTGATAGTGAGATGGGTGGCATATAAATTTAATCAATATATAGAAACCTGTAAAGAGTTACAGCTGGCTTGGTCTAGTGGTTAAGGCACCAGTATAGAAACCTAGTCCAAACTTAGGCAATGAAAGCTAGCTCTGTGAATTTGGACCAATTACTCTCTCTGAGCCCAACACGTCTCACAAAATTGTTGTGGGGAAAATAGGAGGAGGAAAAAGTATTAGGTACCTTTGTCTCCTTAAGTTATTTATTCAAATGATAAAGGGAGAAAGTAAATAAATAATACAGTGGCTGGATTCATAAATCGTATCCAATCAAGCCTTGGCTTGACCATGATTTGTTGAAGAAGACAAAATGGGGGAGTACAGTACTTAAATCATCAAAAGCCATTAACTATGATTTACAAAGCATGAATTGAAGTATGGAAGCCAGTCTGGTTCAATGGTTAAGGTGCTGGGGAAGAAACCAGGAGACTGTGAATTCTAGGCTTTCCTTAGTTATGGAAGCTGACTGGGTGACCTTGGGCCAGACACCCTCTCTCAGCCCAACTCTCCTCAACAGGTTGTTGATGTGGGGAAAATAGAAGGCAGTGTATTAGGCATAGTATATTCACTATCTTGAGTTATATATAGAAAAGGTGGGATTAAATATCTAATAATAATATAGTTCACATGTAGCACTAAGTTATAAACAAAGAGCCACATTATGGCTCAGTAGGATATCCAAGCCCAGCCCATGTATTAAGAGCAGGAATTATGAAATAAACTTTGTGTTACATACCGTGTTTCCCCGAAAATAAGACCCTGTCTTATATTTTTTTTGAACCCCGAATAAGCGCTTGGCCTTATTTTCGAGGAGGTCTTATTATTTTGGGGCGCATGGAATAAGATGGGGCTCCTCTTGTCATCTTACCTGATTTCCAGCTCTGTCTCCCTAACCCTAACCAGAGGAAATGGTGTGGACCGGCTGCGCATGCGT
>JANHFM010002879.1:43595-53779 GCA_032468115.1 Grayia smithii
TTGTTTTTTTTTTTTTACTTTTTAAAGCATTTTTAACTACCAGTAAAAAAATGCTTAAAAAGTAAAAAAAAAAAAAAAGTTCAACGATTGTGTGTCACTCAGCTGATTGACAGAACTTTTTTTTAACATTTTTTTACTACCGGTCTAGTGAACCAGTAGCATTTTTTACTACCAGTTTGGGCAAAATGGCCTGAACCGGTGGCATTTCACCCCTGGTTTAGTGCCATAAACTATAATGCATAAAAACACATATAGAAAAGACTGTTCTGCCTTATATTTCTGCAACTTTGAATAAACCATCAACATATACATGCAACATTTCAGGCACATTATTAAGTTCCTTAGTCTAGCACTCTGAGGAGCATGGAACACCTTACAAAGCTTGTTAAGTGTAATAGATTGTGGTTCTCAAATTATGTGTTTCTATGGAAACTGTCACCTTCCCCATCCAATATGTTGGAATACCCTATAAAATGACTGGTGAGTTTAATTTACCTCTTCCTTCTTAAAAACAACTTCCTGAATAATTAAAAATTAAACTAAATGTAGTTTTACCATCATAATTACGAAGTTGAAAACTAGTATCAGATAACTTTTTCTAGAATGCCAGAAAAATACAGAAATGTGATACGTACATCCACTGAATGTTGTTCTTGGATTTTTTCTTAATGAGATGAATGCCTTCCAGAACATTGGTAATATCATAAATCCTCCTTTTTTGTACCTTAAGTACCTCTGCTGCTTTGTTCAAATCTACCACACCATCAGGAGACTGGCTTAATAATTGAATAAACTTCTTTGTGAGAAGGCCAAGTGATGTATCATACCGTGTCTTTTCTGAAGGAGATTTGGGAGCTGGAAATAAAAAGCATTTAATGCCAATTCAGAAATCTGGTATAACATTTTGTTAAAAAAAATTCTAAGGTATCATGTGAGTTGTATTAAAGAACACTCCTAGATAGTTTCACTTCAGCAGTATACAGGTAGTCCTCGACTTACGACCATAATTGAATCCAAAATTTCTGTTGCTAAGCAAGACAGTTGTTAAGTGAATTTTGCTCCATTTCACAACCTTTCTTGCCCCAGTTGTTAAGTAAATCACTGCAGTTGTTAAGTTAGTAACACGATTGTTAAGTGAATCTGGCTTCCCCTTTGACTTTGCTTGTCAGAAGGTTGTAAAAGATGATCACATGACTCTGGGACACAGCAATCATCATAAATATGAACCAGTTGCCAAGCATCTGAATTTTCATTATGTGACCATGGAGATGCTGCAACGGTCATTCAGTGTGACAAACAATTGTAAATACTTTTTTCAGTACCACTGTAATTTTGAATGGTCACTAAATGAATGGTTGTAAGTCAAGGATTACCTGTAATTTATTTGGTTAATTTTCATGGCCAAAACCTCAGAGTCTGTTAGGGCTTTGATCTTGCCTCTGCAAGCATAATTAACTACTTTTCATTCATAAGGTTTAATTTACCCATGTAAAAGTCTAAATGCAGTTCATATAGCTATGCACAAATGTTCTTACTTTTTGGACTCTCTGGACTTCTTGTTGCAGCTCTACCTTTCCCCTTTGGAGTTCTCAATCCTTCAGGTAGAAATTGTTGTCCAGGTTCTTCTAGTTCCAATCTTCGTTTTGCCTGTCAAAGAAGCAGAATTCAAGAGCATCAGAGCAAATCCAAACTCAGTCTTGCATCATTTACAAATTAAGATAGACTGACTCAAATAATTAACAAGACTTTATTTTGTTGCACAGTAGTTATAGCAAAGATATTATTTTCAGTGGCCCTTTTGTAGTATAGAAAACTACTAAACGATTGCAGCTGATAGCATCTATTAGGCAAGAATATTCCACTTGCAGAGCATTTTGAGCACAACTTCCAGACCCTCAAGGCAGCATGAGCACTGAGGATTATGGAAATTGTAGTCTAAATCAATTGTAATAACATCTATCTATCTATCTATCTATCTATCTATCTATCTATCTATCTATCTATCTATCTAAGAGGAGTAATTTACACATAGGTAAAGGTTGGAAAATGCTAAATTAAGTCATGCAACAGACAGCTTAAAACATGTAAAACCTTTCTGCCATAAAATTACCGTTACCTTTATAAGCTTACATGTATTTTTCATACCAGCCAAGATAAAAGAGCTCATTGCTTCTTCTTTTGTATATGGTATAGGAAATCACAATTTAAAAATGCCTTCTAATCTTATTGTGTTTTTTAGAAGCCTGTTCCTTGTTTCCTATCTGGACTTTTAACAAAGGTGTATAAATACAAAAACTCTATCATAGTATTGTTACTACACTTTCAAACAGGGTTACTTAATAAAAACTTGAATAGAATAATATGTTTTTTATAAATGCTCAAGTTGCTTCTGCTGAATTCAGTGTTCATTTTTTTATTATCCCCATATGGCTTTCTCTGCTGTGAGATAGTAGGCTTTAATGTGACAGTTATAGATAAAGTTCTGTGGGCACTGGATATAACCACCAATACCAGCGTTAATTCCAAATCCTAAAAAAGTGGTTTCTTTTTAAGCACCATTCTTAACTTCAAAAAGAATATCTATGTATATCATAAACACAATGGCAGTCTTATTGCAATCATTGCCCAATACATCCAGTTTTACAAGTAAAATTCTAAAATTATAAACTCCAAGTGAGCATAGAAAAAAAGTTTTCCTAAAATGACTGTAGATAAAGATATATACTGTTATTCATTTATTCAATTATATGGCTGCACATATCAAATACATGACTCTGGGCAGGTAAAAATTAATAAAAACATGTTAAGAAACAACCTACTAAGAAAAAAGGAAGATTATAAACTAAAATATTCACGTGCCCTTAGGAACCCCAAATCATATAAACCAATCAGATAAAATACCGTATCTATAAAATGCTTTTGAAAAAATACTGCACCCCATAAAATGCCTCAAAAAGTATGATAATATTTTAATACATCTGTATTTTAACATACCCTATTAATATTTAAAGTGCTAGACTATTTAGGCCTAAATTTTATCAAAACAGTTATCAAATTCTTTATTAAGATAACAAGTCAGTGCCACAATCTAAATGCTTTTATCACAATGTTTATTAACTTCCATGAGATTTGTAATACAATAAAAATCCTAAAATATTTATCCAGATAAGTTTGGTGCACTGTAAGAGATCTCCACATTCAGCATGCTCTTACTGTAGGTAGAATGGCTACACTGCTTCTGTGCATCTTCTGCAAAGCATAAAACATTGGGAGCTTTCCAACTTATATTTGACTGACAGATCATTCCAGTATAATTAAAACAAGTCAAACTGATCAAATTTCTGCCCATTGACAATGAAGGCATCATCATCTTGAATAAACTTTACATTGTGCTACTTAGACCAGAACAACCATGTTACAACAAGACAACTCTGATAGGGCAGGCTCAATTTTACCTACTCAATTTTATTTTTCTGACTTCATAGACACATCCATGCAGTTTATTGGCAATAGCCAGAAGTTGTTTGCCACTGTCTTCTGAGATGTTTTTCAACTTCCCAGTCTGAACTATAGCCCTGGGTTTCCCTGGAGGTGTTCTATCCAA
Source organism: Grayia smithii (assembly GCA_032468115.1). Classification (NCBI taxonomy): domain Eukaryota; kingdom Metazoa; phylum Chordata; class Lepidosauria; order Squamata; family Grayiidae; genus Grayia; species Grayia smithii. Next base: position 47,200 of record JANHFM010002879.1, read on the forward strand.
GTACTAACCAAGCTCAATCCTATTTAGTTTATAAGCACAGACAAGATCAGCCACATATTGCAAACTTTGAGATGTATACAGTAGATATAAATATATTATTGATATAAAAATAATATTAATACATATAATGTATTAAAGTTACATTGACTGGTAAGAAGACACTTGGTCTATACTAGGCCATATGTTTCTTTAAAAGGGTACACTAAAGATGTGACCAAGAGAATACTAAATATTGATGGCCAAAAATAAAACATGTTTACCAATAAGATATCCTAGATTTAATTTATCGTAAATGTATTAACTCAAATATCTCCATGTGTCTTATAATAAAGACACTGCACTTTTGTGAACATGTATACACAGAACACACACATGCACAAAAAAAATTGGCACCAGAATTGCTCAATTAACATGTTTCTAAGAAACACCCTATTAACTCAGCTATTTGCAGCAGGAGCATTGCTTGATACATTACCAAAACTTTTATAGTTGCTTAACTTTTAGATCTTTGGCTGTCAAATGTTTTCTCACAAGTAGAATTCCAATCCGGCTACTATGGTTTGTTTTAAAAATCAAACTAATTCTGTAAAACATGTAAAGGAAAGAATAGTCCTAAATTTCTTTGCCTGAAATACTGTTCTTAGACATTGGTTAAAACAAAGACAGATTATAGACTTACAAGACTTATTAACTGACAAGCCACTGCTAGGCTACACTAAACAATTGCTAGATGCAACATAAAAGGTCTATGAATATTCTAACGTATGACAGGTTTATGTTAAATTATTCTGACCTAATCACAGCCCTTAAAATTCTTTTTTTTTTAGAGTTATTTACAAATAATGGTGAAGTCTTAAGATTTTATTCAAACATACTCAAGCAATGACATATGTTGTGAGAGTATTCTAACAGTACAGTAAAGACAGCAAACTAAAAATGCTTCACTGAATCCTTTTCAAGGAGGCTCAACTGTACATCTAAAACAAAGACTGTGTAGAAATGGAAAACATACTAACAGTCATCCGGAAAACATGATCATACTAAGCACTTCCAATATGCAAGTTCAAACTCAAGTTTCCCCACTAATCAACTTGTCAGTAAACATCTTTCCGGTCATACACCCACTGATACATTGGTTTAATTATTTCACAAATAGAAAAATGTTTACTGTTTGTGAATTTCAGAAGACAATTCTAAATATGCTATATAACCAATTTGTTTTTGCCCAGGTATGTGCATTGCTATTATCCTTTAATTATAATAGAATTCTACTTCTTTTGAATGAAGTTACAGTTTCTGCCTCTTCCAGAATTGATGCAAGACTTGAAGCTTTTTTGTTAGTTTGCAGTTCAGATGATATTTCAGGGTGGGAATGATGGAAAGCAATGGAAGAATTTCAGTTTTGGAATTTAGTGTTTTCTATGTGCTTTTAAAATTCACACAGTTTAACTTCAGAACTGTTGTAGCCTGCTCTGAGAGAGGTGTATGCAGCTTTTATAATGACTCATCACTTTAAAAACACCATTGTCAGCTATGAACTGAAAATGCAAGTCCGTAATTACCAGATAGCAGAAATCTAAGCAGCAACATCTGTAGTCAACGATTTTACCTCTTGCAGCTCAAATATTCAACATTTTAAAATAACCATCCATCCCCACTGGGATATCCTACATATACATTGACACTAAAAATCCCATACAACAAAATCAAATTTCCATACTGACTGGGATTCTGGGAATTTCAATTTCATATCTTGTGATACGTTTAGGAAAGGAAGCAGAGTATTTTCAAATAGTATAATTGTTATCATTAGAGACATATACCTTCCACAATAGCCAATAAGCATTTTCATTATAATTTCATATTTAAAACATATGCAGACCAACACTACATGCAAACTGAATAAATACGTTATGAAAATAAAGTCTGCTTTATACACAAATCACATAAGGAATATTTTGCTAAACTGATTCAACTTTTTTCAGCCAAGAGTATGTATGTATGTATGTATGTATGTATATGTGTGTATATGTGTGTGTATATATATATATATATATATACATACATATACATACACACACACACGTTTCAGAATCACGTTTTTAGATAATATATATCAGCCAATTCTAAAACTTATATGTGGATTTATTGTTCAGATGTAAATTAAAGTGTTTTTTAAAAAATGTTTCTTTATGAAAATGAAAGGCAGTATCTCCTCCCCACCTTTAATTGAAAGAGTTATATTTCAGTGGTTCACAAGCCTAAAATACTATAGTCAGTATTGTGAAATAACCTAAAACCAAAATAACTAGTACAATTGCAGAATTTGCCTCTTAAATTTGAAGTGGTGCATAAAAACACCCTAACGATTTAAAGGCAAAACCCCATTCTATTTTATGTCTTCTGAATGGCTGTTTTGTCAAAGATTTTAGATTCCTGAAAATTAAGTACCACTTGAATTCATTTGCAACAGTAAAATATCACCACCATTGCTCTTCTCAGTCCAAAGGGGGCTTGTGATATTCCAGCATCATCATCAATGTAGAGGAGCATGGGGAATTTGTGCTGTTATTTAGGAGTATGAAAATATGGGGCCATCATTAAACTGACATATAAAGAGTGAAGGGGAAAGAATATTTTCTGAACAATTACAATATTGTGTGAGACTTATACTTCACTCATAAAGTTGTGTTAGCATATAACTTCAGTATTAGAAGAAGGTACAGTGTTATTATTGTAGTTATGATTGGTCACATAGCCAGATATATAGATTGGATTTGGCATTTTTGTTCAATCTATTGAGACCTATTATCATTATATTATATACAATGTGAAATCACAGCTTTTAGGTGGTGTTGACCATGCCTCTCCTAATGTTTACAAGTATACATTTTTCATTTACATCCATCAATTCTGTCTTCCACTGCTTCATTATTTTTTCTATAAACATTGTAATGTTTTATGCCTCCCATTGTTTCCATTTGATGATCCAACTATGTGGTAATGAATCGAACATCTTTTTTTATAAACAATTCAGGCTACATGTAAATTGGGTTTTACGATTTTCCAAAACCATTTTATCAATCGATTTTAATTTTTACCTCAGCTTTTCTTTCTTTTTCCTTTCTATGCTACTGGAAGGATGCATTTTTCCAAGAAAGAATAATCTTAATCTTCGATTATCTATTATTCCTGTGTGTAATTTAAAAAATGTAGTCAAGCATATTATCAAGCATATGATTTTGTTCCTTTCACCGATTCTTTTAGAAACAGTATGTTTTGTCAATTATTAACCAGTTGCTGTCTTTTTAATGCAATGCTTTATTAAACTATCTAGCTTTAATCAGATGCAAGCTAGTCAGATATTTGAGCCAAAAGCCATGCAATTGATATTTCCAGGAAATGTTATTTTTAACTGCTTTCTCAGTTCTTAATCATTTCTGCTGTAATTAGTACTTGCATTTGATTTTTACTGAATTCATCTGCACATTCTTCTATCCATCAAGTATTTTTATTATAGCAATTTTGAAATGTCTATAGATCTATTTGAAATGGTATTGTATTCTTTTTCCTTGTTTCCATTTTCAGAATTATATGGTGATTTATACTTCGGTTGAATTGCCTGATTGAAATTGTTGATTTTTATTAACTTGGATGATTATTCGTGCCTCAGTGTTTGATTTTCCCCAGCTATAGCTGTTATTTGTTTCTTTATGATTTCCAAAGCTTCAAATTTTTTTGGTCAATTTTATTAAGCTTGTCTTGATTCTTACATTCTTCAACTTTTGCTTTTCTATATAATTTTAAATATTTGTATCTGATCTTAATTTATCTTGTCCTTCAGTCTGATCTTCCACTTAAATACGATTTTGTTTTTGGTTTTCTAATTTCAATAGCAATTTCTTTGGTAACTGCCACTGCAATACTTATTCATATCCATCGTTATAGGTGCCAGGTCTCTTTTGGGGCACTACTTTCAATACTGGAAGTCTTATCTTACTATTATCTTATCTTGCTATTCTGCATATGCCATAATCTTCCAATTTTTCCGTTTGTGAGTGGATCAGTTCATAGGTTGTGTCAGTTTAGACCTTATCTGTGGTATTACTCCTTCTAAGTTATCATTTATGTAATTCACATTAGCTCTTTCCTCTACATTTTGAATGGTTGTTATCTGGGTCTTTTCACAATTTTTCATATTCTCTTTCCATTCCGCATTCTTTAATATTTTATTTCTATAATGAATCTTCTGCTAAATTTTGTTCAATGGCATTTTAGTGTGGATAAATTCTTTTCCACAGCTCAAACATTCACTTTAAGCAGGCCGTCTTAGTTGGTTCGAATTTATTATTGCCAAGTGATAGTGGTGTAATTTTCAAATACAATATACTTTGTCTGCAGTTGTTATTCTTTCAGTTATCCTACAGGGCCGGTTGCCCTGCCATAGCTCCCGAGTTCCATTCCCCCTTGTCAACAGATGCCCTGGAACTCTAACATCTGATGCAGCAATCAGCAATCTGGTATAGAATTCTTTTTGTTTTATTACTATTAAATAAGTTATTGGATATACTTAGTCTGGCTCTTCTAGTAATGCCTGCCAGGGATGGGTAACTTTTCTGATAGAATACAATACCTGCCAGCGTAGATCTCAACTTTGTCAGAGCATCACAAGCCCACTCTCTCATGACAAGTGCGGATCCATGGAGGAGTTGTTTTATTGCTGCTTACATTATTGAGCCCAATTTTTTGTTGTTAAGTGAGACATTTGTTAAGTATGTTTTGCCCCATTTTATGATCTTTCTTGTCATAGTTGTCAAGTGAGTCACTGTGGTTGTCAAGTTAGTAATATGACTGTTAAGTGAATTTGGCTTCCCCATTAACTTTCCTTGTCAGAAAGTCGCAAAAGGGGCTCACATGATCCTGGGACACTGCAGTCATCTGTCAGCTCTGGAGGCCATCTTTTCTTTTGGATCTTCGGGGCTGCCACACTTAGTCTGTGGGGAGGGGGGGTTTGCATGGAGTTGGTAGAAGTATTTAGCCATAACAACATTCTTTTCTCTGAGAATCAAGGACTTTCAGCCTACACCTTGAGTGGCGTGACTGGGAGGTATCTCCAGTTGGGATGGTAGATTGATTGGACCATGTGATGGACATGTGGGTACAGGGGAAGGGACTTTGACTTTCCTTTGGGTGGGGAAAACCTGGGAGCTTTCAGATTCTGGTTCTCCCAGATTTGTCAATATGACATCTCTAATAAAATGGAACTTTGAGGAACTGCTAGCCTTGGAGTCTTCATTGGTTGGGGGTGTTACTTGGAACCCTGACATTATCATAAATACATGCCAGTTGCCAAGTGCCTGAATTTTGATCACATCGCCATGAGGATGCTGATGGCTCTGTGAAAAATAGTCACGTCAGTTTTTCCAGTGTCATTGTAACTTCAAATGGTCACTAAATGAATGGTTGTAAGTTGAGGATTACCTGTATTGAGCCCTTCCTACAGACCAGGACTAGGTAGGTGTTGTTTGATGGTGTTAAAGATATTGTTACAGGACATCTAATGTTGAGCTCCCTTTTCTGAACCCTGCCTGTTCTGTCGCTAACCAATATTGGTGCTTATGGTTCAAATGTTTAGCACATAATTTGCTAACCTTCAGAAGACTCATAGATCTATAATTGCACAGATCATTCTATTTCCCTTTTTATAAATTAGTATTATTGCCAGCCCAGCCCTGTATTTTGGAATATACCAATCTGATCAATGAATGTCAAAAGAGATACTAGCTGAAGTCCCCTCTAGTTGGAATTATTATTTCAGGAAAAAAAAAACAATAAACAGCTACAGCTTTGCTCGTCTTAAGCAATTGGTTTCCTTCTTGCAGTGACAGGGTACCAATTTTACTCCTGGCCCAGATTGATCTAATTCTCATTTGTGTTACTACCAGAGTCCATGCAAAATACTCCCAGATTTAAAATGCCACTTGATTGACAGATTGGGAGTAGGAGGGGAATGAATAGTTTACCTACTCTGGTAATTTGCCATAAGTGAAACAAATCTCTCTTCTTGACGCATTGAATTAATTTCTGCATGTCTCCTTGTTGCCAGTTTTTTCTTTTTTTTAGGAGGGAGTTACACAGAGTGTTTAAGTTTAATAGGGAAAATATTGGCCCTCAGGAGATTGTTTAATCTTTATACTTGCAGTCTGACATAACATTTTCAGCTGTGCACAATCCTGATCAAACTATTTTTTGTTCTTTACATTCCAATTTAAGTGAGACATTAGCTAAATAGTATACTGTAAATCTGAACATGCTTTTAGAGACTTGCCTAGCAAGTATGCTCATTTTTTCTAAGGTAACCCAGGCTGCCAGTTATTCTGTGACCATTTTTTAATTACTTTTGTTCCATCTATTCATACCTCTGCTGTTGTTTTGCAACTATGGGATGTTGATTTCATCTGTTCTTACAGCAGTGGTTCTCAACCTTCCTAATGCCGTGATCTTTTAATACAGTTCCTCATGTTGTGGTGACCCCAACCATAAAATTATTTTCGTTGCTACTTCATAACTGTAATTTTGC
>JANHFM010002880.1:2151-21415 GCA_032468115.1 Grayia smithii
AAGCAGAATAATGTCTAACAAATTTAACAGAATAGCAGAGCTGGAAGGGACCCTGCAGGTCATCCAGTCCAACCCCCCTGCCTAAGCAAAATTGAATCTTTACTTTTATACATATCTAACCTATATACCTACATACTATTTTATTTTTGATTTTTCTCATATCCTACACCGCCATGGTTTTGAAATGCTTTGTTTTGTGTACTGAACGTTAATTTTCTTATAACCTCATCAGATCATCCACAGTGTAAATAGTGTTCCTATGCTGTTCAGTATTATCAGTGACTTGTGTTCGGAAGATGAGATCATACTTATAAAGTTTCCATGTGCTACAAAAGCTGTGAGAGCTAACTAACAGTCTAAATGAAGAGGAAAATGTCTAGAAAGATTTGAGCAGTGGGATGAAATGAGTAGGAGACAAATGTAAAGTTTTGCATGAAAGGTGGTAAGGCACAAATATAAGATGTCAGAGACCCGGCTTGGCCATATGACATGTAAGAGAAAATATAGGTGTCTTTGACATGAATCAAAAGGAGTCATAACTGTTAAAAAGACATATACTGTATTTCTTGTGTTACATTAATAAGAACATTGTGTCCCGATCACCACTCTGCTCTCTAAGTAGAGCATTGAGGAAGAGATCAAGGGGACCAAATCGATGTCATACCATCATGATGCAAGCTCCGCCCCCCACCTTTCGAGGCAATCCTGACAAGAAACACAGCAATGAATACCAGGTCTATCTATTGTAAGGTTATATATTAGCAGACCTCTTTCAAGAGTTCTACTTTCTGGAAAACTAGGGAGCCTTCCTTCTGAAACTTCCCATGCTTCTTCTCCTGTGTACTAAGGCATCTTTTACCTGCCAGTTGTCCACTCTACAGCTGTTCTTCCTGTTTCCAAAGGCCACTCTCACATACCATTGTACCCCTTTTTTATTGCACAGATATGCAAAAGGAGCAGAGGTTACATTGCCCTGTTTTTAACATTTTGACAAAAGTATTAGAACCTGAGGATGTCTTTTGTGTCTACCTCTAGACAACCTAGTTCAAAATCATGGTGTCACATGGAGTTACTTTAGAAAAGGCCTACACGACAAGAAAAAGTCTAAAAACCAAAGTATACGAGGAACATTTAAAAGCTCTTTGTATATTTATCAATACAGAAAGGCTGGAAGAAATAATAAGTCATGTCCCCTTGGAGGGAGATGGATGGCTATATAAATTTGATGTATAAATAAACAAAGTCTTCACATATCTGAAGGATTGTCACACAAAAAGCAGAGGGAACATATTGTCTATTGCTCCAAAGGCAAAACTAGAACCAGTGCATTAAAACTTCTAGAATAAAACTTCAAACTATACATTCTATACTGTCTGATTTAGAAGCTTTCAGTAAATGGACCAGGCAACTGTATGAAATGATGGGTTCTTGCAAAAGAATGTAAACATTGGAAAAAGTCTGAGTTGAGCAGCATCAAAATCAAATAAATAGAATAAAATAACCATTAGGGGAGGTAAAACCAATTCAGTTCTAGGAAAGTGAAAAATATGAAAAAGAAACTCATAATATAAATCTACCCTGATTCTGTTTATCAGATAGGGCAGAGAGGAATTTTAATATTCTTTCAAAATTCCCTTTCAGACAGACTAATAACTGGAGAGTTGAAACCTAATTTGTGGGAATTATCCCAACTGGAGAACAGCAATTCAAAATAATATACAAGATCCATAGGATCACCTACAGAACTGAAAAATCCCTAAAAAGATTTTTATTTACCTGAATTGGCCCATTCAACTCAACCTTTATTGTCAAAGCACAACACATGTACAATGACATTGGCTGAGCCTCCTTTTGTGCACCCCCCAACATAAATACATATCAATAAAACACAGTGAAAGAAAGAATAAATCATAAACAATAAATCATACTAACAACACACAATCCTCTATACATATATGTGTGTAACATTGCATTATGATATATTGCACCAATATGAACATGTTGCGATGGTCCTGCAAGTCTATCCTACTACATGCTTATGATGTCATGTTGCATTCAGGAGTCTGACAGCCCACGGATAAAAGCTGTTTTTCAGTCTGTTCGTACAACTGGCCCTGCTTCTATATCTCCTACCCAATGGAAGGAGAGTAAAGAAATGCTGACCAGGGTGTGAGTCATCCCTGAGGATTTTCCTCACTTTTCTAAGGCAGTGAGTCCTAGCGGTTTCATCTAGTGATATCAGGGCACAGCCCATGATGTTTTCTGCCATGCTCATCATCCTCTGTAATGTCTTTCTATCTGCGATTGTCAAGCCAGCATACCATATCATAATGCAATAAATGAGGATGCTTTCTATTGTGGACTGGTAAAAGGAGGTTATCAATTGTTGTTCCATCTTGTTCTTCTGCAAGACCTAAGGAAGTGGAGTCTCTGTTGGGCCTTCCTGTCCACCTAGGTTGTGTTGTTTCTTCAGGTGAGATCTTCACTAAGATGGACTTCCAGGAATTTGAAGGAGGGGACTCTCTTCACATAGCCCCCCTTGATGTAAAGTAGGGCAGGTTCCTCTCTCCAGCACCATCTCCTTTGTATTAAATATTACGAGGGTGATAATGACTGAGGGGGACAAGGGCAACAGCTATTCAACTATCTTTATTGTTTACAGACAACCAAACTAAGAACAGAGGGAACTTCAGCCGACAGCTATTTATACCGGCTGTCAAAACGGTTCAGCCAATCAGACTGCAGCAAACGTCCCGCCAAACTTCCAGTGCGCCTCCACCAATCGGGTTTGCCAGTCATAAATCCAAGGACACCCACCCCCCTTGGACATAAGTTGAGGGTTCAACACTTTGTCTTGCTGATGTTCAGGTGCAGGTTGTTTTTTAAGCACCTTGTGGATAGTTTTTTAATCTCCCCCCTGTATGCTGCTTCATCTCCACCTGTAATAAGGCCAACTACAGTGGTGTCATCTACAAACTTAATAATCACAGTGGATGGGTCAGAAGGTACACAATCATATGTGTACAATGAATACAGGTATGGACTGAGCACACAGCCCTGAAGACAGCCAGTGCTGAGCTTCAGGGAGGAGGATATGAAAGATCCAGCCCTTACTGTTTGTGGCAGATCCCTTAGCAAGTCTTTGATCCAGTCACAGATGGAAGAGGGAAAATTCAAGTCAGTCAGCTTTTCAATAAGGATGTTCAGCAGAATGGTATTAAACGCTGAGCTGTAAAGTATGAACATAGTTTCCTGGTTTCTCTAGGTGACTCACTACATTCTTACTGAGTCACCTCAAATACTCCTTAATCTACAGACCTCATATTACAAGCAAAGACTTCTTCAGATATGTTGCACATTTAAAAAAAAACCAGCAATGGCAAAGAGAGAACAATGATAGTTTCCCAATTACAAAATTGGTGAGAAAATAGTTTGTTCCCAACATTTGAATAGTATGCTGTTTATGAGTTTTGTGTATTTATAGCAGCAAAAATGTTACACGTATAATTTTCTTGAATCTTGAATATTGTTTCCACAATATTTTTATCCATTTAAATATTACTTCATAGTAACTAATATTTTATTTTAATTTTTTTATTTTATTATCAAGATGAAAACAGCAAAAATCCTAATCATTTCCTTTCATAAGCTATGAAATCATCCCAGGCAACCATGTCAGGGTTTTGCAGTCAGGGCACAGGCAGAATCACCCTGAAAAACATGCCATTATAATTGCTATCCACAAATCAAAGGTTATAAAAGAAATCAAAGTGAATTTAACCTCTACATAAGGTCAGAAATATTTAAATATGTCCGCTTCTCTGTTAGAGAAAAAAAGAATGATTTTGCGCCATCTGGTGGTTAGAACTATTATAATGGTAAAAAGAAGATTAATAAAATCCTTTGCTATTCTGGTCTCAAGTCATTCAGCTGAGCCAATATGTTTCTGTAAATTCTGTATTTTCTGGTAATGTCTGTTCAAGTGGGAGAAGTTTTATTTACAATCTTACACACTGACAGTTGTTTGTTACTGAACATTCTTCATTAACAACCCCTTAGCAACCCAACATTCCTATAGATGCTACTTACACATTACTAAAATGTATATTCCAGTAATATTTAGAATTATGTAATATTATTCTATCTGGAAAGAGCAGGTGCAATGATTCATGTACGCCTTCTGTAGAATTCTATATTCTACGCAACAGAACAGACAACAAAAGACTACAGAAGCATAACTCTTCAGATAAGTCTTCCAACTATTACAAACATTATCCCATTAAACTTGAAAAGATTACTAATGAAGTTTCTGAATGCCTTTGGTTGTAGAGGCGCTGAAGCTACAACTTGTTTCAGATGTAAAAAGTCTGCTAAAAAGTAGGACAACAGCAATTTGATATAAAATGGTGAAACAAACTCTGCCTGGAGAAATGAAAGAAAGTCAAAGCTTCATTGTTTACATAATTCACTTTAAGAATCCACTTATCCATGAAGTCTTTCTACAGCAGTACAAAATAGGCAAAGATGCAACAAAGCGTGAGACAGAAGTCCAGAGCAGACAGACTGCATTGACAAACCCAAGTATAAATTTTAAACTAGAAAGCACCTAAATAACAAACAAAAATGCAATTGTTGCATTCAAAGGCTGCATATAAACAGGAATGTTTATATCCTGAATGGTATGGAACAGTGCATGGAACTGGTAATTGACAAGATCTAGGCAATGGCATGTTGGCTTGCAAGATATTTGGTCTGATTCTAGTTTGCATAAATAATGTCCATGTGCTTGGAGTAAAATTCATGTGGCATACTGGCTCAAATATGCCACAACTAGCCAATACTCCTTGTATTGTACATTAAAAAAATGCTGTATGTAGCATGTGTATGGTTAACATTTGAGAAACATAGTCTACTTTTTATTTACCTTAGTAAAAAACATGTCAAAGCTTTAACTGACCAAAGCCATGGTGGACAGCAAGGGATCCCGTTTGTAACACTGTAGTATATGGTGACTATTAGAAAAAGTAAATGGCAAAAAGAATTAAATGGGAAAATTATAATAGATATATGTGTGTCTATGGCATACTAAGGCAAAGGAGAAAGCTGTAACAGATCTTAATAAAAATAGATATTATGGAGTTTAATGATGAATGAATATATTTGACAGTAAAAATTGGTGTCACCTAGGTTGTTATGGGTATGAATTTAATAGGAATTAAATATCCATAGTGTGAGGAGAGTTTCATGATACTTCCAGGGAAAGGTGGTAATGAATTGAGTTTGGATGGGAAATTGTACATCATTCAAAATTAATGCAATCTAGGAGGCTTGAATGAATGGGAATGAGACAAGCATATTTGAAAAAGTATTTGCCATTCATGGACCCTACACAAAAAAAGAATGAGAGTTCATTTTGCTTTGTTTTATATTTTTGAACATACGGTTTAATCCTAAATCTATTCTAGAAAAGAAAGAATATATAAATCTAAAAGCCCAATTTATCTATTTATTGCAGATAATCTGTGAAAGATATAATATACTTAATGTGGGGTAAATAAGTTTTTAGTTATGTTAAAAGTGAACCTGCGGAGAAAGTGACTTGGAAGATACAGAAAGTAGAAGAAATAAGAGTGAAAGCATAATATGTCCAAATAGAATACCTCCAAGCCTGTAAGTCCCATATGGGAAAAAAAAGTATAAAATAGATTATTCTCCCAAAAGAAAAAAGAAAAATTGTGGGAGGAACTTGGAACTATCATAAAAATATGTGGGGTTATATTAATGGGAAGTATGAAAAAGGATGTTTGTGGTATAATCACAAGACTGTTGTATATAAGAAAAATATATGTAAGACAATGAATGATAGAACAATAAGGATGAAATAAATATTGTATAATGCATTTCCCCCTTCCATTCAATTGTGTTCCTGCAGTTTTCTTGGCAAGGTTTTTCAGAAGTGGTTTGCCATTGCTTCTTCCTAAGCCTGAGAAAAAGTGACTGACCAAAGCAACCATCTGGCTTCAGGGCAGAACTAGAACTCACAGTCTCCCAGTTTCTAGTCTGAAGCCTTAGCTGCTACATCAGATTGGCTCTATAATACACATGGGACAGAAAAAATAGTTCCAGAGTTAGAGAGTCTAGTCAAAAAGTGCAAAGAGCACTGACAATTAAAAGAGGCAGAATAATTTTGATGGGAATAAGTGTTAGGAAAGTATCTAGCAAAGTGAGTGGAATTAAAAATGAAAGTAATAAAATTATTTCAGATAAATCTGAAGAAATGATATTTGAAAGGGGAATTTTACAGCTTTGGGTAGAAATGATATTGATCAAAGAGATATAGAAACTTCATAAAGTCAGTATTCAAAAATAAGTTATAAAAAGAAAGTCCTAAATAATGTGATCATTGAAAAATGAACAATAACTGTAGAGGTGTAGATGGTGCAGCAGGACAAATGTTAAAACATGGAGTGCTCTTTTGTGGTTGTTTGATTCATATAAGACATGCAACTGAAGACTGCAACAATGCCTAATAATCAGATGAATTCTGTTGTTATTCCTCTGGGCATAGACAAAGCAAGAAATAATGAATGCAAAAATTACTAAGTGATAGGTTTGTTAGGTATGGTATATCTGGAAGATGTTTGGAAGAATTATGATTCTTTCAAATTGATAGCACAAGAGATGACAATTGGCAAAAGGTAGAAAGTGTGTAGAATAGAGCACAAAAAATGTTTTTGCTCTTAGGCAAGTTGCTGAGAAATATATGAATATGAGAAAGAAAGCAATGGTACATTTGCAGAATTAAAGAAAATGCATTATATAGTGAATAGGGTTAAATTATGATAAGTTCCAGAATTTATTAAGAAAGGATATAATAAAAATAAAACTGGTAGAAAAAGGAAGTGGAATACTCTGAAAATGTTTCAGTGTTGTCTAGGGATAGAGTCAAGGATATGTTGGATAAATAGATAAGTTAGATAAGTAAGTTTTATGGCAGTATCACAAATGGGTAGGCTGGAGTACTAATGTGTATGGATAAAGCAGAATATTTGTAGCTCAGATTGAAATGACAGATTGTTGGTGCTCTCTGAGTTTAATTGTTTTTGTGCAAATATTTCAAGAATCACTTAGATCATTTTATCAATAAATGAACTATAATGTTTTTGGCTCATTTGTTTAACTGGGTTCTTCTTATATAGTTTTAGGACTAGTGCAGAGAACAGGTCATGTCATATTTATGCAGAAATAGTGAAACTTCAAATGGGTTCCCAAACTTTTAAGCACCACTGTACAGCTATGTATTCAGATATAGATCTTATTAAACATTAAAATAAATATAAATCTCCAGAAGGAAAAGAACAAGAAGAAAGAACTGTCTCAGTGGATGAGATTCTTAACAGCAACCTTATAGTCTGTAGAAATTTTAAGGAGGGACTTTTATTGGTACATTGCCTTGGCATTCATCAGAATCTTACATAGCATTTTAAAAATCTTATTCAAATGTATTATTCAAGTGTAATTCTGCTCATAATATAAAGTTTAATCTCTCCTAAACTGTGATAGGAAAACAAGATAGAGAACCCAAGAGATAACAGTTAACTGACAGCTCTGCAGAATCTTACCATCTTAAAGTGCCATCAATGTATTGTCCATGTAATCAGTCAAGATGGATGTCACATATTTCAAGATAAACTGCAATGCAATGCTGTTAGCATAATCTCTCTCTAAAAGCATATAAATTTATCATAGCATTCAGGATATCAAATGAACCTTAGCTCCAGCATCCCAAATGAAATGCCCTACTTTCACTAATGACAGGTTGCATTTAGAATAATTATATGTACTGACGTTTCTGACGGAAATTGACAAGGACCTTGGCGTGGCTATTAAGGCTGAAATTAATGTTCTCCAGCAGAAGGCAGGGTTATTTGCATTTGGCTCTGATTTTGTTTTTGTTTGCCAGAGCAATTCAGTCACCTTCAGACCATACTCACTTGTGAGCAATAAGATCACACAGCAACTAGACTATTGAATGTTTTGCAGAAGTTTTTAGCCATAGTTTGTCCTGGTTCTTACATTCATTTATAAAATATGGTTTGCATTTTATAATGGCTTGATTCACATATAACAGCAAGACAGAATCAAATAAAGTTATATTTTAGAAACCAGTGAAGTGAATAAATATGTATAGTATTAATAGCACTTAGCACTATAAATAGACTTATATACCACTTCATAGTGCTTTACAGCCCTTTCTAAGCTGTTTACAGAGTCAGCATATTGCCTCCAACAATCTGGGTTCTCATTTTACCACCTCAAAAGGATGGAAGGTTGAATTAACCTTGAGCCTGATGAGATTCAATCTGCCAAACTGCTGCAGCTGGTGATCAGTAGAAGTAGCCTGCAATACTGTACTCTAACCACTGCACCACTGTGGCTCATTAAAGCCAAATTATAGAATGTTTGTGTGTGTGTGTACCAGTGGTGGGTTGCTCCCAGTTCGGGCCGGTTCGCGTGAATAGGTAGCGGTGATGCTGTGACGTCACCGAACTGGTTCTTCCTGCCCGGGAGCTGGGCCCACCCACGTGTGCGCCCGTGCTTATGGTTGTCTGCGCTCCGCAGGCTCCGTGCATGCACAAAACGCTTTTTGGGAGGGTTTTTCCAAAACCATGTTACTGTACATGCACCCTGGTTTTTTGCCTGGATCCGGATTTGTGCCGCAGCCGTCTTAAATATCCAGCACCTGCAGCTGTTGCCCACCCTTTTGGCTCCTCCTGGGTGCCATCGAAAGCCTGCCTGGTCTGAATCCAATCCGGAGGAAGATTGGGCTGGGAATATCCGCTTTGGAATGGGGCAAGATGGGGGCAGCTTCTGCACCTTGCCTGCCTGCCTGCTTGTGGCTACCCGTGTTGTTGGAGCAGCTCACTGGGCTCCGTCCATGTGGTGCCCTGACCGGAAGCGGGATATTAATCATTGCCCACCTCGCCAACTTTGACGGTGTGCGCCTGCTTTCCACGGCCGGAGACTTTTCTTCTTTTTTCCCCCCTTGTTTAAAGAGGCCATTAATTACAGAGATCACTCTGATTGGGTGGCCACTCAGCCCCAGCGGGCGCCTCACCGCCACATAATGGGCGAGGTGGGCAATGATTAATATCCCGCCTCCGGTCAGGGCACCGCGTGGACGGAGCCCAGCAAGCTGCTCCAGCAACACATCCAGCAACACGGCACCCAGGAGGAGCCGAAAGGGTGGGCAACAGCTGCGGGCGCTGGATATTTAAGATGGCTGCGGCGCAAATCCGGATCCAGGCGAAAAACCAGAGCACGTGTTTCCTCTCCCCTGGATGGGGGGGACGGATGGACGGAGAGAGAAGCGTCTGGCTTTTTCACAGTGTGACTCACTCATGAGTCATTACACAATTTCTACTCAAGCAAGCTGTCCATCAGTGAAAAAATGCCCCATAGACACACACCCCTCCCCTAAAGCCCAGGTTGTCCTAATGCCCACCCGGCAGGAATCAATCATTCCTCGCATTTCTAGGTAGCTCTAGGCAGCTCTGCTGAACATCCCCATAAAAAGCTTCCAGGGTGAATCGAATTTAAGACCATTTTGGATCGAGGGGGGCGGACAGAGCGAGGAGAGAGAAGCGAGAAGCGCAGCTGAACAGAGCCGATCCTTGCCTGCGTGGTATGAGACCACAAAAAAATCCAAAAACCCGTCCTTCCAAAGAGCGAGAGCGCAGGGCTGGTTCCCTGTTTCCAAGGCTGTTACCATGCATGCACACAAAGTACGCACGCACCAAACACACACAAAGCGCGTGCATCATCAGAAATGGTAGTAAAGGTAAGTAGAACCCACCCCTGGTGTGCACCTTCAAATCAGTGTTGATTCCTAACAAATGCCAGCAGTTTTTGTTGTGTCTGCGCCGCTGCCGCCGCTGCCAGGGCAACGGGGACGCTATCCTTTCAGGCGGGAGATTCCAAGCCTCCCCATTGGCTGCCGGCAGCTGACAGCTCCGTATATAAGAGCTGTCAGCTGGAATTGTTGCCTCAGACGGCATTTCGTAGGGTTTTCCTTGTTAGCTGTTATGTTAGCATTCTGAATAAAGAGTTGAAGTTCCGTGTGCCTCAGCTCCTTCATTCGCTCCCACAACTTAATAGTTTTCCTGGCAAAATTTTCAAACTGACTTGCTGTTTGCCTTTTTCCTAGGGTTGGGCTATAATGACTCCCAGTTGGTTGGTATAGCAGTCTTCCAATTTGTAGCCTAATGCTATGCATTAAGCTTATTCATAATAGGAATGTTTAACAGTGATCAAACTGATAAAATTAGGGCTAAGAGAGCTGGGTTCAAAATTCGGATTCCTTGGTCATCCAGAAATCTGTAACCCAGGTCTGATAAGAAGAAAATAAATTTCTCCTGTAGGGAATGTTCAAATTGTATAGAAAATAAACAATATTTTATCAACAAAATAGGAACTAGTGAAAATAAACCAGGTCCCAAAATTTACTGAGCAAGCTGCAAATCATCCTTGTACATTTATTGTGGACACTTTGAATTTTTTATAAATGTAGAGTATAAAAATGCTACATATTATATTGATTATATATCCTTTAGGCACAATGCAGTGGTGGGTTGCTCCCGGTTCGCCCCGGTTTGCACGATCTGGTAACAGTGACGATGTGACATCACTGAACTGGTTCTCCGTGGCTGGGAGCTGGGCCCACCCGTCCGTCCCTACCTTATTTCGGTCCTTTATATCTGTCCAGTTAAGCCCAGCTGAGGCACGGCAATCCAACACTAAGTGCCCAGCAGCTTGCCTTAACTCCTTTGCACATGCTCAGTGTTTTTTTTAGCTGTATGCTGAGCTACAGCTGATAAAGTATGTAGTGCGCATGCGCGAGTGCCCGTTCGGCTCGCATGCGAGTGAAGCACTTTGTGATTACGCGCAAAGCATGTGCATGAAGAGAACCGGTGGTAAAGGTAAGTAGAACCCATCCCTGACACAATGATAGTGGGACTTGGTGGCTCAGTGGCTAAGATGCTGAGCTTGTTGATCAGAAAGGTCAGTGTTTTGAATCCCTAGCACCGTATAATGGAGTGAGCTCCCGTTACTTGTCCCAGCAGAAACTGGGACCCAAACCTAACAGTTTGAAAACATGTAAAAATGCAAGTGGAAAAATAGGGACCACCTTTGGTGGGAAGGTAACAGCATTCCATGCGCCTTTAGTGTTTAGTCATGTCGGCCACATAACCATGGAGAAGTCTTCGGACAGCGCTGGCTCTTTGGCTTTGAAAGAGATAAGCACCGACCTCTAGAGTTGGGAACGACTAGCATATATGTGCGAGGGGAACCTTTATCTTTTAGACACAATGATAAATTCTCAAAAATTCTTTGCTGTTATTGCCATGGCCCGGGACTCAGATTCAGACTCTGAAGAAGCTGCTCCAATAGAATCTGTGGAATATCAGCCCCGGGAAAATCAAAACCTGAAATCACCTGAGATAATCAAACACAGGCACCATCAGAACAGAAAAATCAGATGGTGACATATACATAGAAGAGTCAAGCAAAAATGTTCTTGATTACAGACAGATGGCTGTAGCCTGATTTAAGAGGCAGCCCTGACCTGTGTTACTCTGTTGGAAACAACTGTTTGATCCCCTGCTCTGCAGTGTTGTTCTGTAGGAGAAGGACTGGTGGAAATAGGGGGAAGGGGAAAAGAGGGACAAGCCTAAATATCATGCTGCATAACCCAAAATGATTAAGTCTAATCCCTCTTTGACTGCTGTTGACCCTTATCTAATCCTTATCAAGTGCTGACTGTTAATTGAGAAGATTCCTGTGTGTAGTCTTTTAGCAATAAATCAATTAAATTGAAACTTCAAGTATGGACCTGATCTTTTACACCTGACATGGTCCTATGAATTTTGCTTGTGAAATTCTCAGTGTAGACTGGCTAAAAAATCTGACTTAGCTCTGTGAACTTTGGACTGAATTTTGACTATTCATTTGTGGGCTTCTTTTGAAAGCAAAACCACTCAGGCAAGCTGCCTTTCCAAGAAACTTTTTTGATTTACATCTCTTCCCTTCTCTGCTGTTATCAGCCTAGAGTAAATTGTTTCTCTTATATTGCAACTGTGTATGAGAACTTGATACCTGAAGCAGGATAGCTATAAAGTGTCTAAAAACAATTCCTTTAATATGTGTGAATTAGACTGTTAATCAGTGTGAGATATCAAAATTATATAATGTTCATCTTGAAATATTTGCTTTGATTTCTACTCCTCTTAATAGATGTTGGGTTTTTTTTAACCTCTGAAAAATTAGAATTATTTGAGAGACTACTTATTTTTATATGAATGTGATATGATTTTCAAAGGAAAATAAGCTCTGTCATATATCTAATAAAAATCTACATCTTGTTTTGCTCCTAAACTGTGACTTGAACTCCCTCAACCCTTTGTCTTCAGGAAATAAGTTAAAAACTTTTGATTATAAATGTAGCTGTTTTTATTGGATTTTAATGCACAAAAACATTTTTCTTCCAATGCTCTATAGATAGAAGATGGAATAAGTATTGATATTGATATGGTGTAATTATCAGATGGAAAAGTAAAGTCTAAGACAAGTTTGACTTCTGGTGACTTAATCCATGAGTATGTAATTTCCTTAGAAATAGTATGGATGAGATTTGCAATTGCTATCTCTCAATTTATGCTTTTCAATTTCCCATCTAGCCTACAATTTTATTTTATTTTCTCTTTTCTCTTTTCTCCTCCTCCTCCTCCTCCTCCTCCTCCTCCTCCTCCTCCTCCTCCTTCTTTTGCAGCTGCTTTTTCCAAGGGCGGACAGAAAACCCCAGCTTCACTTACTCACACAATTACTACAACCAATCTGAGGGGTTGGTGGAGAACAAGAAGAATCCTGTTTACAAGGGTCCTCAACCCCCGGTCTAAGGACCAGCATTGGGCTGTGGCATGCCAGAAACCAGGCTATGCAAACAAGTGATGCCCCATCAGCAGGATGCAGGCAGCATGTGAAACCATGCCTGCTCCAGTCCATGGAAAAACCTCTCTCTACAGAACTGGTCCCTAGTGCTCAAAACGTTGGACAGGGAGTGCTGCTGTAATATATATGTACCCGTTTCCAAACTCTGAGAAGGAGACTGGTTCTAAAACATGCGATCCCTATAATGAAACTTCCCTAAGATTTAAATATAGCAATAGCTAGGGGTTGTTTAACATGAATTAACAAAGCATACCAAAACACGAATCCTAATCTTGATAGTAATTATTTTTCAATGATCTGGACAGGATACTAGGGATCCTGATTACTAAAATAGCCTCAGTTTGAAAAAGATTGCCAACTAGGGCTAGGCTAGGCTAGGCTAATTTAAGTTGTCCTAATTTTTCATGCTGCAGTGAGTTTATTTTGAGCTCATGGAATCTATTGATGGGAAACTGCTCAATGCCAGCTGACTTAAGAGCAAAGCTTCTCCAAAACATTTCGCTGCCCCAGGTGAAAGCCAGCTGCTGCCCACCCCCATTCTGCTTACAAAAAGGTACTAGACTGAAAAGAAATCTTAATCCAGTATTGATGTTTATCCTCCATTGCCATATTTAAAACATAGGCTAGGTAGCCCAAGTGGAATACACAGCTGTAATTTCTAACAAAGGAAAATAGTCATATACACCAAAGAGAGGTTTCTTTGTTCCTTTAATAATGCTAGCCATCTATGAAAATTTGAAAAAGAGATTTGGAAGAAAAATAAATAAATCTTCTTTAGCACCATAATCCAGATGACTCTTCTCAGTTCACTTCTGAGTAAAACAAAGAATCAAAGCTGTATTCAATCATTTAAATAATACGTAATTGTAATGCAGATTGATAAACCTTTTCCAAGGCATCCATCTACTGTTCAATATCCAACCTCTTTAATAAATTAGCTCTAACTAGAAAGGAATTGACCTTCTGGCAATGAATAGAGAAATGTAGCTGGAAGTGCTGAGAGAAAGCTTTTCCAAACAATGTTAAAGGTTGTATTACTTTATTAATCATATCAAATCAAATCTTTATTGTGGTCATAGACCAGCATAAGAAAATGGGGATACAGTCATTAACAAAACATAAAGGATATATCAAGAGTACAAATAAAAAATCTAAGCAGCTATAAAACGCTACACTATATAAAAGATCTATGACTTAAAAAATAGAAGTATATATAAAAAGCCAAAATCTAAGGTAGGTGCAATAGATAGGCGTAAAAGAGCATAAAAGTTTGGTACAAAGATGATTACACTATCATTCAAATTATAAAGCATTGTAATGTGGCAAAGTAGATGCTCATTAAATATAATTTACAGCACAGGAATCTGACAAATTTTGAGTGCTATGGCATAGAACCTGCAATACTGTATGATGTAGCAGGGTTGGTCTGAAAGCTACAAGGTGGTGTAAAGTCCTCAAATGAGAGATGAGGTTAGTAGAAATGGATCTATAGTATAAGCACTGGTGAAGTACATGCTCTGTTGTTTCTGTATGTACAGAGTAACAAAGGCATTGTCTTCCCAGGTAAGGAATCTGTATCAGCCTTCAAGGACTGCTGGGGTGAGGGCATGCCATTTGTGGCAAAGTGAAAGTACTGCAAGATTTAGATACTTAGGTTTAGTTAGGTATGTTGTAGGAGTTTCAGAATATCTGTTAGATTCACTGGCAATAAAGTTTGGGATCCTGGAAGAGATCCCATTGGAAGTCTGTGTCAGCTGCTTACTGTTTAATAAGAGCTTTGGCCTAACCGTATCCCATGTTTATTTATTTATTATTTTATTTATTATTTTTTTTATTTATTTGTCAACAAGTACAAGGAAACAAGTAACAGTATAGACACATAAATTTTTTTGGGCACAAATAAAAGGATATAAATAGGCAGAACATAGCCCTAAACGCATAGAATGATTACATATAAATGGGGGACAGTAGGACAGGGACAGTAGACACGCTGATGCTCTTATGCACGTCCCCTTAGGGACCTCTTGAGAAACATGAAAGGTCCACGGTAGACAGTCCAAGGCAAAGGGCATGGGGATTAGTGAGACCAACAACAGGATCAGGTAGAGTGTTCCATACATTTACCACTCTATTGCAGAAGTCATACTTCCTACAGTCAAGACTAGAGCGAATCACATTGAGTTTGAATCTATTGATAGCCCTTGTATTATTACAGCTGAAATTAAAGTACTCATTTACAGGTAAGACATATATGAAATTGGAGTTTGAAGTAACGTTAATTTGACCCTGTGACCTGGGGACACAGATGAACCTCCAAGTACATTCAATGACCTTCTAACAGAATGCAAATGACCAGCAGTCTGCAAGAAATATAAATCCTTCCATTCCCACCTATCCAGTCAGAGCTGAAGAAGCTTCTTGGGTGTTGCCTCCTGAAAAAGCATCTTTGGGATCACCTTGTGTTAATCAGTCTTGCCAAAATGCATTTTATGAAAGTTACATGTGGATAGAGAGAGAGAGAGAGAGAGAGATCAATAGAGATAGATAGATGATAGATAGATAGATAAATAGATAGATAGATAGATAGATAGATAGATAGATAGATAGATAATAGAGATAGATGCTTTAATGTATTTCTTAATCACATTTATATAGCCACCCATCTAACAAGTAGTAATTATGGACAATATATAACAATAAAAATAAATAAATGTATAAAAGCAAAAAATATAGAATGTCATGATTGAAAATAAAAAATACTAAAATAAAACATACAAATCACATCACGAGACTAAAACATCAATCACAATACAGTCATCTAAGAATGTCTCTGGTTCCTTGGTGTCCCCATGCCTGATAAAACAATGAATGAGGTCTTGAAAGGTTTCTGGAATGATAGTAGGAGTAGAGCTAACATGACTTGAGGAGAGGACAAGCACCATGGCAGAAAAGACCTTCCTGCTGAGGCCCATCAAATATAACTTGCTGGCAGATAGTACTACTTCTCTGCCAGATTAATGGGATTGGCTGATATAATCAGGGACAGGAAGTCTGTCAGACAACCAAGTCCCGTGCCAATAAGAGTTTTAAAGTTAGCTTTAAAGTTTGAATTTGAACTTTGAAGCATCAGGCAGCCTATGCAGCTTGTGGAACAGAGCTGTAATATGTGCTCTTTTGGAACATAAATAACTGCCCACTCTGCTGCATTCTAACCCAGTTGATGCTTCTGAATAGTCTTCAAGCACAACCTTGGGCATTATAGTAATCTAATACAGAGATCACTAGGGGATAAACATACATATGTGCATATTCAGACCTATATTGAAATATTTATGTTGTTTATATTTAATGGCTATGTATTTCAATTTTGTTCAAATTCAAATATCTAAATGAATTTGAAATTTTATTCAGTTTTTCAGACTTACTCAGAAAAGTGTTACTTAAACTGACAAGAGTTTCCCCACTCTTTTTCTTTGGGCTGTGGAAAGGGAATTTAATGGAAATACTACAGGCGATGTTATTTCTTCCCCAAATCCCCAAAACTTTAACCTTAGACTGTCTACTGTAGACCTCACCCCATTCCTAAGAGGCCTGTAAGGGCGTGCATAAGAGCACCTGCATGCCTACCGTCCCTGTCCTAATATTCGTTTTTACTCTTTTCATGTATTCTAATTATGTTTATACTTTTATTTGTTATCTTATATATACTTGACAAATAAAAATAAATTAAAAAATAACACCTACAAACACCTACTCTCAAATTCATTGTACCTTCTAGAGTAATATTTTTCAAGGCTGGCAACTTTTAAGATGTGTGGACTTCAACTCCCAGAATTCTCCAGTCAATATTCTAGCTGGGGAATTCTAGGAGTCAAAGGCTACACGTCTTAAAAGTACCAAGTTTGAAAAACATTGGCCTATAGGAAAAAGGAAATTTCAAACATCCAAGCCCAGTAGTTGATTGATAAAACAGTACTATTATGAATTGTCCAATCAAGGACAAATGTTTTACACTTGCTCTGTATGGATAATAGGAAACTACATGCAAAAGCATGGAAAAAAATTACTTTTAGGTATCTTTAGTGATATCACGAGAATACAATTTAAACTTAAATTTAAATGTGCAACACTAGCAATTACAAAAAGAAAAAGCTGAATAGTGGATTTGAACTATGAATTGGTACAAAGCCTTGACAATGGAGGGAAGTTATAAGTATTTGGGTATTTTGGAAGTAAACAGTGTTTGGTATGCGCCAGTGAAAAAAGAAAACCAGCATGGAATATGTAAAACAAGTTAGAAAAGTTTTTAAAAGGAAGTTGAATGATGATAATATAATCAAAACCATTAATATCTGACCTATGCTTACAATATCCCACAGCAGGCATAAATGATTGGACAAACATGGAACTAGATGCTTTAAAGCACAAGACCCCCAACTTATGACAATTCAGCATGCATTTACACCCCAATTGACACAGATCATTTGTATCTATCAAGGTAAAATGGTGGTTTGTGGTTTGTTGCAAGTGAAGTAATTGAGAATGAAATTTATTGCAGTTATTTATTACTTTTATTTTATTTATTTTATTTATTATTTATTTTATATTAAATTATTATTATAATAATAATAAATATTTATTTATTTTATTAAATTTATTACTTGACTTACAACCACAATTGCCACCGGATTTTGTGTTGTTAAGCAAGGCGGTTGTTAAGTGATTTCTGCCCAATTTTACAACCTTTTTGCCACAGTTTTATGCAAATCATTACAGTTGTTAAGTGAATCACGTGGTCATTAAGTGAATTCAGCTTCCCCTATTAACCTGGCTTATCAGATGCCGACTGGGAAAATGATAAATGGGCGATCCTATGATCCTAGGACAGTGCAATTGTCATAAATATATGTTGGTTGCCAAATGCCTGAATTTTGATCATGTGACGCAGTGGTGGGTTGCTCCCGGTTCGGCCCGGTTTGCACGATCCGGTAGCGGTGACGGTGTGACGTCATCGAACCGGTTCTCCACGGCCGGGAGCTGGGCCCACTCGCGCGTCCGTACTTACGTTTCTCTGCTCTGCACATGTGCAGAGTGCTTGTTTTGAGTTTTTTTCCAAAGAGAGTAGTTAGTGCGCATGCGCGGAGTGCGTGTTCAGTGCGCCAATCACACACAAAGCACATGTATGAAGAGAACCGGTAGTAAAGGTAAGTAGGACCCACCCCTGATGTGACAGCAGGGATGCTGCAACAGTTGTTGATGAAAGAGCTGGTTGTAAGTCATTTTTTTCAAGGCTGTTGTAAATTTGATAACTGAACAAATGGTTATAAGTCAAGGACCTACCCATACATAAAGGTAAACAAAGAAAGGATGCTAATAAGGGTCTGCCAGGAAATAAATTTTGAATGTGGCAGAATCAAAGGTGACATACGAAACCGCCTAGCTACAAAAGTGAATGAAAAAATGGAATAATTGACCTCTGCACGGTCTACAGTTAAAAGAAATTGAAGGCAAGGTGAACAGTATCTGAATTTGGCAATGACTTTAAATTGGAGTCATCAGGAAGGAAACAGAAGGCTTAACATTTGCTGTACAAAAAGTACTAACAATAAATCACATAAAAACATTTTATAAAGCAAAAAGTGAAACCAGAGCACATGCAGACCACACAAATAAAAAAAAAAATAAGACTGTTCATTACCTAAATCCATATTATAAGACATGATTGTGTGGTTAAAATGATATGCCAAAACTTATACATGACCCAGTATATGTCATAACCCAGTTCATAAATGTATTGGGTATGTTCATAAGGTTGACAAAGTGCTTCAGAATAGTGGTGGAAAGCTACTATGGTATTTCTCAATTCAGACAGGTCTATGCCTAGAACACAGATTGCCTAACATTATAGTATAGGTCCATGATGGCGAACCTGTGGCATGCATAGCCATATGGGACGGCACACGAGCTCAGCATGCGCGCACTAGCCAGCTGATTTTCAGGCCTTCTGGGCCCACTGGAAGTAGGGAAACAGGCTGTCTCCTGCCTCCGGAGGGCCTCTGGTGGGGAGGGGATGGCCGTTTTCGTCCTCCCCAAGCTCCTAGAAAGGCTCTAGAGCAGTGGTTCTCAACCTTCCTAATGCCGCGACCCTTTAATACAGTTCCTCATGTTGTGGTGATCCCCAACCAGTGGTGGGTTGCCCCCGGTTCGGTCCGGTTTGCGCGAATAGGTAGCGGTGACGCTGTGACGTCACCGAACC
>JANHFM010002880.1:49240-59448 GCA_032468115.1 Grayia smithii
TTTTTTTAATTCCATTTATACCCCGCCCTTCTCCGGAGACTCAGGGTGGCTTACAACTTTTTTGAGCACAACTTAATATGTAAGAGACAAGCATGAATCTGTTCAAACATAACACTATTTTTTATGGATTTTCAGGGTTTGGGATGAGTCAAGCAATTGGACATCTTGATTTTTATCCAAATGGAGGAGAACATATGCCAGGATGTCAGAAAAATTCTCTTTCTCAAATAGTGGATCTTGATGGCATTTGGGAAGGTAGGTATCATCTCTGCCCAAGAAATATTCAGCTGTAGTACAGAAATGAAAATCTTACTCCATTGTATCCTAGTGTATCACACTAGGACAGAATCCCAAGCTGATGTTGTTTTGATGTGTTGGGGCCACCAGGATTTCTAGCCAGAATGGCAATTGTAGAAATTTGAAAAGTTCCACTTTCTACCCAGAGCATGGGGAGGCAGAATCAAGGTATCCACATTTTCAAAATAATAAATCACAAAACTAAAAAAGCTGTAATAAACATAAGAAAAAAACTTGACTACTTTGTTTATAAAAAGGTTAAATAATTCAGAGCTTTTTATTCAGTAAAAGCAGGAGGGAGGGATGAGGGGGAGGAACACATACAGATATACATCAAAAGCATTATAAAATTTTTAAAAATATGCATTGTATAGAGATGACAACTACAAAGTAATAGTATTAGACTCCACAGCTGATCAGAAATGGATTTTGCTTGCGTTCTTTCTAAGGTTATTTTTAGGGAAATTCTCAAAAATGGTGTACTTTCTTAGTTACCAGGTGGCCAGTGAGTACCGGCATATGTTCTTTCTTTGTTCAATAATTTCTCCAGCAGTTTGCAGCTTTTGTATGGGAAGATCCCATAATAGGCAACTCTCCCCTGAAAAAACTAACCTGCACAATTATCCAGCCATAAATGCAATAAATAATTTCTATAGACCATTTGTGCCAAGTTCTAATAAATTCAGGACAAAAGAGAGTTCTATATCTCATATATATATTTGTACACTACCTATAAGAGAGGTGATGGGCAACAGTTTAAAAACTGACTTCATCAAGGATAGATTAACAGTAGTTCTAAGTCATGGCAGCTAGATATTTTGCCCAGTGGGCTTACATCAGAAAGTGGCCCTCTATTGTTATAAAGACTCGGTGCCTTCTCAATGAATTTGAAGGTCGCCCATTTCTTTTGGTATGAAATCAACTGTACTGTAATTTAGTGGCACCCATGACACAGAGTGCATGGTCTTCTGGAACAGAAGATAAGGTGTCAAAGACTTTCTGTTGGACATGCAGATCCAAACACCCCTAAACACTCTGCAGCCCCAGCTTGGCTGGCTCAGGAATTCTGGGAGTTGAAGTCCGCAGGTTGTAAAAGGGCCACAGGTTGTAAAAGGGCCCCTAGATACATTCTTAACCATTGGTCTTAATAATTAATCAGTCTTTAACTTTCTTCCATTGAAATTCAAATAGAATGAGAAAATAAAGCATATAGTGAGGTATTCGGATTTCTGGAGTAGCTAGCTTTTTATTTTTTATGCCTTCTAAATACAATTTATAGGAAAATGCTGGTTTTTTTTCCAAGTGCATGCAGACAGAGCAATGGAGCAAAACATCAGATGAAAGTTTTTCTTTAGTGAGAAGTTTCAGGATTGCCTCCTGTGGGGATATAATGTCTATGGAAAGCCAAGGGACAGGGACCTTTGCAATTCTGTTGTAGTCTTGTTTGCATCTTTTTCACAGGAAATATATTTCATTCCAAGTTAACTTTTTGGCATGGATTTATGTAAATAATTTTTCAAAAGAGTTTTGCTGCAGAGAAATGCTGCATCTGAAACTGCTAATATAAATTTCAAAATTCTCAGTCTATACACAGACATACCCATATTTTTCAGAGTATAAGATGCACCTTTTTACCCCCAAAAGAGGGTGAAAATCTGGGTGCATCTTATAGTCCAAATGTAGCCCTGCCCAGCCTCAGAAACAAAGGTTGAAATAAAGCCTCTCAAACAGAAGTTGCAGAGGCTGAAAAAAAAGCAAGGTGCAGAGTTCACAACCAACAAACCTGTTTCTAAAGTTCACCTCTGATTGGGGTATTCCAAGAAGCCGATCCACTCCCAATCAGCTTTTTTCTTATTTTCCTCCCCAAAAACTAAGGTACATCTTATACTCCGGTGCGTCTTATAGTCCAAAAAATACAGTTATATGAAAAAATAATTTAATATTTATTTACATATTTTATGCATTTGTCTTCAGACGTGCTAAATTGGATTATAGGGGAAAAATGGAGGAAGAAGGAGATTTAGTATGTTCGCTGCCTGGAAAAACAATAATCAAGAGAGGATAAAATCCAAATAAAAATCAAATAAGTAATGAAATACACTGTACAACTATGAAACCAATTTGATTTCTGCCCCTTATTTAACTATTACTAATATAATTATCATTAGATGTTTGTCCCATTTTTATCAAAATCCCACCAGAATAAAAATGGTTTTATCCACAGCCCGGTAGACTTTCAAAGCATCTCCTTTCTATTTTGGAACAAGTTTCTTACTCTCATCATGGAACAAGTAGGTCAAGGTTTCTTAAGCCAGTTTTACATCCTGGAAAAATGTTATGCACCTTCTCAGATTGTTAATAATCCTAAAATGCTAAAGGTTTGAAAGGATAATAGATACACTAAAGATTGATTCCAGCAAACAATAAACAGCATAGCTTGAACTAGGTATGTTCCAACTGTGCTTTGTGATTGATATTTTTCATTTATTTGTAATGCTTCCAGAAATGTTGAAGTACAATAAAATAGAGCAAATAAATACATTGCTATGAAACAACTTCAATTACTTAAAAATTTTTGAAACCCAGAAAAAACTTTGTAGTTAGCTAACCTAATCACTAAGTAACAAATGTATACCTGTCAATTTATTTGCTTCTGAAATAAAGACCTTTTTTTTTGTTTAAACCCCACAACCCACATTTACCATTCCTAAATTACTCACTGTCACAAAACCAGTACCGAATGCAACAATTAACATACCCCTCTCCCAAGGCTAAAGCACTGCAGTGGATTCCATAACTGGGTTTTGAAATGTTCATGTATATTTCTTAGATATTTTGCTGTCTGCCAATTTGTTGACACTTCTATTAACAGCACCAAACTCCCAGAAAGAAACTGTTCTGTCTTAACTCTTCTGGTGATCAGGGGTTTGGACAGACTTGACCCAAAAGGTTTGAGCGCTAAGGAGCTTTTAAAGTCTGTTGCATTTCCACGTTCAGCATTATTCCTATGTGCCACCTTACGTTATGAATCCAGCCATGGAATTTAGAGCATATATTTCACAAAAAACATCTGTGTTTCCTTTTCCATGTGTCATTACAAATCTCTGCATTTTGCCAAATATGAGAATCTTAACACATTTTTAATGGCTTTCCTTGTACTGCAATTATATTGCAGCAAATGCAAGAATACGATTTTGACAATAAAATACTGTTTATGATTAAAAAAAAGTCCTTGAGTGAAACTTTTAAGTTCTCTTAAATCACAGAGCACACTACAGGTGCCAGCATCCTGTTTTAACAGTTTCAGATTTATACTTTGACTGCTCTTCCTCCAATCTCTTGCTGACAACTTCTTTATTCAGTGGTGAGAAAGTTCATGAACACATCACAGCTAGCTAATTGGGGAACCTCCTGCAATGAACTTTTCTCAGGGACAATCCAACCCATGTACCAGTCTGCTGTCTATATTGCTTATCCTCACATTCTTTCCATAAAGCTATCTTAATAATTAAGTGATATGTACTGGATTGAACAACGTAGTAAGAAAAATGAAAAGGTTCTAAAATAGTCTAATATTTAGATGGACTAATCATGCAATTAATTGTTCACTATAACTGTCATTACTACTAAAATAGGATACTACTAAAAGGAAATTTTAATACTTTCAAAATGGGCTACTTCACTCAATCTGTCTCTTTTAATTCATTAAATACTAATTTCAAGAATGCTTCTTCTTTAAACTACTACTTTTAGTAACTGCTACTGATCTTTCGACTGCACTTCTCCCAACCAAAGTATTATACATGTCCAACCTCTCATGGAAAGGTTTTAAAGAAATGTTTCAACATTTGGCAAAGGTAATAAAGTGATGGAAAGAGTTGAGAGAATGGCCTTCTCCAGATCTAAGTAGGTAAGTGTTAATTTAATCTTCTTTAAAGCACTTGATAGGAAGAGTCAAGAAGTATCATATCTAACATTTCTTTCTGCTCCACAGGAACCCGTGACTTTGTGGCCTGTAACCATCTACGGAGCTATAAGTATTATTCAGATAGCATTGTATTTCCAGATGGATTTTTGGGTTACCCTTGTGGAGCATTCAACTTATTTGAAAAAGTATGTTATTTGCATCAGCCTAAAATATTAATAGAGGACTGTAGTGTTTTAACTTTTTTCTTTGTCGCAGCATACAAGGGATTTTTAAAAAATTATGAGACCATCTGTTTACAAGAGCTTTTGTTCACATGATATCTCTACCGCTTTGCCCTTCTCCAGTCCTTATGGGTCTTGCTTAATCAGTGACTTTCTCTTTTTTTCCACCAAAGTGTAATTTACAATTATGGCTAAAATGGCTAACTGCAATTTGCACCTGCTTTCAAAACAAATGCAAAATTGCATCTTTAATCCTGATTTGGCAGTCAAGGGGCAATTTATGGGTTGTCCAATTGGATGCATTGCAAACTAAGATGATCAGTTAGTTGGCAGAGTGAACAACAGGAGTTGAGAGCATGCAGATTAGAGCCTCAGATGTGTACGGCAGAATTACGGCAGAATTATATGAACATTAATATTATTTTTATTTTGGGGGCTGTGCATAAACCTGGATTCTGAGAATAGAAATATGATTTGGGGCATGGGGAGAGTATGCATTTCTCAGTATCCCGTCAAATCAAATTGCTTTGTCACCACATGACCCTAGGAAAAAATCACCTTCTTTGAGTAGTTGCTAAGAACAAGAAAATGCTAAGTTCCATTCTCTTTGCACTCAGATCTTTCCACATTCTTAGTCCAGGAATGAATTAACTGAAAAATCATCAAGCTAGAAACAGAATGTATATGGGCAAGTTAATTAGAACTGTAGATAGGTCTTCAATAATCATCTAA
This sequence comes from Grayia smithii, assembly GCA_032468115.1. NCBI lineage: Eukaryota > Metazoa > Chordata > Lepidosauria > Squamata > Grayiidae > Grayia > Grayia smithii. The sequence goes on from JANHFM010002880.1 coordinate 54,419, forward strand.
CACTTTTGGAACTCTTTTTGAAAAGGGGTTGTAAGCTTCATTAAACACTTAAGTGTCATGTTAATTTTTTTTTGTCAAGATCTAAGGCAAGAATGCCATAATCCAGCTCTGTAGAGATCTGGATTCAAAGAATAAAATGTGATTTGGAGTATGCATGGATTTGGATAGGCATTTTGCATCAATTGGGAACATTACAAACCAAGTGCCTCTTTTCCGGAATCAGATGTACAGGGCAGCCATACAAACATATAAGAAATTGGAAATGATTGAAGGTATCTAGGTGCCATGTACAGGCTTACAATGCACAAGTCTAATTTATAATATGGCTTTGTTTACATTAATAGCATGTAAACATTGTCACAAATGGACAAAATATAAACTTGGTGATAAGAGACATTCTCAAGGTTTAGAAAAGATGAATTATGCTGAATTTTGAACTTTTAGGATACACTTAAAGTTTGTACGGCTGGAAAGGGAGTGTTTAATAATCTGGTTATGTTTTTTTTAAATAAATACACAAATATATATCTCTTGTAACATGGCATAAAATTTATTGTTGAACAAGGAAAATTACTACTCATTTAATAGTACAAAGGACAGGGAAAGAAAAAGACAGCATAATTATCAACAGATGTAAAGGAAATGAACAGGATTGAATATTTTCCTCTCTATTATATGTTTTTATTAGGGCAGCTGCTTCCCCTGTCCAGCAAATGGATGTCCTCCTATGGGTCATTATGCAGATCGATTTAAAGACAATATCACTTCTGAATTTACTAAGCTTTATTTGAACACCGGAGAAGCCAAAAATTTTACCCGTAAGTGTGGGGCTGGGAATTGGACACTATTAATGTTTGTCTTCTTGCAACTGTACATGTTGGTGTTTGCATATACTTATGTACACACACACAAACACACAAGCACTTTCACCACTGTGAGAGGAGAAAAACATATTACCTCCCAGATGCATAACCAAGATTGGTTTGGATGAAAATGGGGGAAAGAGAGAGAAAGAGACAGACAGACAGAGAATTTGGGTGGCCACTCCTGTTCCTGGGAGAGAAGATGAATCTCTAACATTAGCTCTTCCCTAAAAGGAATGAAAGCTAGCCATGTTATATGTTTTTTTTTCTGCAGATTAGATCATTAAACATCAAGTAGGAAGTCCCAAAGTTGCTTTTTCAAAGGCAACTGGACTTTCTTGTTTTTCTTTGAAGACATTTTGCTTCTTATCCAGGAAGCTTCCTCAGGTCTGACTGGATGGTGGGGAATGGAAGGATTTATATTGCTTGCAGACAACTGGTCATTTGTATTCTTTTAGAGAGTCATCTAGGCCACTTGGAGGTTTATCTCTGTTCTCGGGTCATCTTAGTAATGCAAATGGATGTGGAGCCTTCAAGAACTTGGAACTTTCAGCAGTTCCAAGAAGGCTCCAAACCATTTGCACTATTCAGGTGACCCTGAGGACACAGATAAATCTCCAAGTATTCTAAAAGAATACAAATGACTAACTGTCTGCAAGGAATGTAAATCCTTCCATTCCTCATCATCTGGTCAGACCTGAAGAAGCTTCTGGGATAAGAAGCAAAACATCTTCAAAAGAAACCAACAACAACCAGAAAGGCCAGTTGCTTCTTGACCATAATCATGGCCTGGATGACTGAGAATCTCCATAGACATCAGTTAGGAAGCTATCAGATGTATCTGTAAGAAGCAGTTATAGATGAAGTGCTGAATATCTGCCTACGCAATTACTATAGGAGGTAGAATTGAGGTGATGCTCTATGCCTCTTACAGAGGCATGAAGCAAAATACCATGTAATTAGAGAACCTGCCCCACCCCACCCTAGCCTAAGGTTCACTGAAAAAATGAATGCAAATAGTGCTCAGGCACCAGTCTTTTAACTTCATAAGAGCCCACAAGGCTGTGCAAAAACTTATCAGCCTCATGGAACAACATACAGGCTCTGATTTTAATCTTCAGTTATCTACATTTTTACCTTCAATGGGTTTTGCAATGACACTGTCTGAAATTGAAGAGGAGAGGAGGAGGAGGAGGAGAAAGAGGAAGAGGAGATGATGTGACAGCTGATATTATATTACAGCTTCTCTACCTCCATACTACATTGAAGCTATTTTGTGACATTACTTGTGGGGAATCTAGATTATGACCAGATTTCATACATTTTGGATATATAATAAAATACATGGATTCTGGAAAACTATTTTTGTTGCATGTGAATAATAAAATTGGGTATTCCTGATTAAAGCTAGTTGATGTTTTGGGTCTTCAAAGTGCAGCTCATTTTGTGAGTTTATTATAAACAGTCAATTTTATTAAGTACTAGAAACTTGCTTGACTAAAACCAAATTCTCGCAAATGGTGGTGTATAGGTTGGAGATACAAGTCATCAGTCACACTGTCTGGAAGAAGCAGCGTCTGGGGATACATAAATATTGCCCTATATGGGAGTGGAGGGAACACAAGGCAATATGAAATTTTCAGGTAAGTTTTGAGAAATACCACATCTAAAAGTAGAATTTTATACTTGTTATTTTCACTTTTCTGATGTTCTTTCCTTATCTGAACTGTTTAGTGTATCTAAACTGTTTATTTTAAAAATAAGTTAAAGAACAATATGCACATGTTTCTTTAACACCACAGAATATTTAAAAATAGTTCCCTATCTTCAAGAATTTTTTGGAGGGTAGTTTATTTATTGCTCAAATTTAGGTTCAATATACTGTATATAATACAACCTTTTGCAAGAAAGCAAACTGCATTTAGCCAATTATAGTAGCACAACAAAAACAAAATGCAAGTATGTGGGTCACAATTTTTTGCTATAATAATACCCTGACTGTGTACATTTACTTCTCTAATGAAGGAAACTGATAAAAACAATAAATAATCCTAATCTATATTTCCACTATATATACATGTAGTCTTCATTTAGTGATCACAATCAGGACTGGCAACTTGGTTGTTAAGCAAAGTGGTCACTAAGTAAAACCATGATTATGCTTGAGATCTTACTTCAGCTATTTTATTTTATTTTATTGCCTTAGAGACCTGTGAAGGTTGTAAATGCAAGGACAGATCCTAAAACTACCTTTTCATCACTATCATAATTGTGAATGGCTATTAAATAAGGCAGTCACTAAATGAGGACCTGTAGTTTAATGTAAAATGCTTTCAGACGGTATTTTCACTTATTGTCTATTGATGACTTTCCTGTATTAATGTTTGTTCTTTAAAAAAATCAAATATTTCAGTCACAAACATGTAGAAAATAATAGAGTGAAATTACAACCATTTTGATAATAGCAATGAAATTTTAAAAATTCTAAAACCTGGTGCTACTCACCTGATTCTAAATTATTAAAACCCTAAGAACAAAACATGTTCTTAACATTAAGACCAAGAAGTGACATATGACAAAAATTCTCATTAGCTGGCAATCTAGAAGTATCTCTCAAAGAAATCGACAAAAGATATTAGAATTGAGAGTTAGAATTGGATTTTTCATCTTGCTAGATAATAAAAAAAAAAAAGAATCTGGATTCTGATTTATCCATATACTATATAAAATTATGCATGTCAAATTTGTTCTGGATGTCATTTAAAAAAAATATTCAAATGATATGTAGAGCCCTTATAAGATTATCCCTGCCATAAATTGTCCTTTCAACAATTTGAGATTACAGCAATTTGAGATCCCATAATTTCTGGTATTCCAGATGGTTGGAAATTACAGGAAGTGTAATTCAATTGATCTGAAATGCATTTATTTGAGGATTTATCTCAAAAATTATTTTAAACGCATTGCATTTTCATTTTTATGACTTAGAGACGTTTTCTCCAAGGATTTTTAAAATTACATTTTCCAAATTATTATGATTTTAAGTTTCCACTTGTCATTTGCTGTGACTGTTTCAATTAAAAGCTGTATTGTAATTAGACAAATATGTCACTTGCTACTTGACTAATATTTAGCTGAGCCAATAACATATTATAATACCAGAAAGTAGTTTTACTGGCTGGGATGTATTAAATGGTTATGACAGGTAATTATTTCCATTTAGATTGCATTTAATCTCACTCTTGTAGGTTATTAAGGGGAAAAACCGTACTGCAATATATTCATATGCAAATCTGTATACTACTAAATAAATTTTTGAGTCCTGCATTCTTTCAGATGTTCTTCTTTCGGATGTACTAAATTTTATACAAGTCATTTGGGCTATCATCATTTTGGTAAACTTCACAGAAATTATAACCTCAGTAGATAGGTCAACTAAGAAAAGGTCTTTGTTAAAGCAAATATCTCATACAAAGCATAGAATATTAATACTGATGAAAATTAAATATATATTTTCATTTTTATGAAAATATACACTTTTATGAAGTGTATATACATACACTTACCCTGTTTCCCCCAAAATGAGACATCCGCTGATAATAAGCCCAATTGGGCTTTTGAGAGCATGGCAATAAGGCCAAACCCTTATTTCAGGGTTCAAAAAAATATCGGGAAAACATGGTGTGTATGTATGTATGTATGTATGTATGTATGTATGTGTGCATGTATGCAAGTCTTGGCGTATTTGGGTCTTTTCCCGTGTAATATTGAGAGTATCTTGGCAATGTTTCGAGGAGGTTCAAATGTCACCAAGATTCTCTCAATCTTACATGGGAAAATACGCCAAGATTTGCATACCTATACCCGTGAAAATCTATGAATAAAAAAGCAAGTCCAAACCCACATTGATGACAATACATGACCACAAAATAAAAACCAAACCACAGCTGCAACATTAGCTACTTTAAACCCCTCCAATCCACACAGGAAGCAAACTGATACCCACTATGAAAACATGGCACGACCACAAACACAGAGCCAAACAAAAGCAGCACAACTCACCAGTTCAAGTCTGAGGCTAGCAGCTGAAGCCAGCCCACCCACTCAAAACACACCTCCACCCAATCAGAGCACAGCCAAGCCCCCACCCAATCAGAGCACACCTCC
>JANHFM010002880.1:82710-95934 GCA_032468115.1 Grayia smithii
TATCTCCCTTCATTGGCTGCAAGCATATGAAAGAAAGCACATTGAGACATTACTCAGTTCAGAATCTTACATCTCCTCTCTGCATCCAAAAGCAATATTTTCATGTAAGCTCTGCACTGCTAAACAACTGGTTAACTTTAAGATTGTTGTAATCAATTTTTTAAAAAGGAACAAATCTTTATGCAGAAATTAAAGGACCTCTGGCCTCTTGCAAGCAACACGTTAACACTTTGCATCACAAGTATGTGGCTTCTCAATAATGCAGGAATATAGTACTTTAGATCTGGAATAGTAGCTAATTTGTTGATAGCTTGATTCATGAAGACAGAGGAGTACAGATGCTTGCTGTGCATGCACTTTTGTTTAGGGGAAATATAAGTTTGTAACAAAAAAAAACCTTGCTCCTATCAAGCTTTCTGTACCAGAAATATAACCCATTGAAAAATAACCTAAAATCAAATGAGGATGCTTCAATAAATATATGCTGGGGGGGGGGGGAGCGTGTTGCAGGAATCCATTTTAAATTTGATTTGCTATATAAAAAGGGAAAATGAATTTGTTAAAAGTGGATTGATTAACCTATGGCTTTGAAAAACAATTCAGACTGGGAAGTGATTCTAATCAGCCTTCCTTAGTCAGAACAAGACAGCATCCGTGAAAAGAAAATAAGCAAGAATATTACAAAGGATCTAAAGTGACTGAAATTTGCAGAAATGTTGGAAAAGTGTCTTCCTCACACAAGCTGACAATTCAATCGTTTGAGGGGGAAAGTTCTGATAGCTTAGACATCCCTAACGTTTTCCTTCCTGCAAAAACCCTGCTCTGAAGTAGGCTGATGGAAATTACCGTAGTTGCATCCGGTTTTTCTCCGATATGTCATAAGCACTGTAGTTCTAAAACAATTTCCCCAGGAGTAAACCTGCTGAGTTGGGGGCTTATTTCTGAGGTGCAGTATTGGGTTAAAATTTATATCTCCATTATGTAAGAGGGTTCTGCACTTTGAAAAGGAAATAAATGTTTCGCACCTCCTGCCAGTGCCATTTTTTGCTATTGCTTGAAGTAGTCTGACCTTTTCAGTTTCTGCTTACAGTGGGGGAAGCGTTACAGCTTGAAAGAATCACTCATGAAAGTTAATATGACTTTTGAAGCCACAGTAACGAACAGCAAGAACTTTCTTGCTTTGTGGTGCTTTTTAATCATTTCTGCCCTTACGTTAATTCTAAATCATAAACCAGCATTCTATTGAGGTTATGAGGATGTAGCAAGTAGTCATGGGAGTAGGGGAAAATGAAATGTCGTCTTACAGTGAGTGTGTGTGACTCAACAATTGTGTTTCCACAATTTGGGATATAGATTTCATAGTACAGAAAAAGTACCATTGGTCTACTGCAGTGTTTCTCAACCTTGGCAAGTTTATGACAGGTGGACTTCAATTCCCAGGCTTGCTACCTGGGGAGTTCTGGGGATGGAAGTCCACCCATCATAAACTTTCCAAGGTTGAGAAACACTCATTCGAGGCTTATCCAGGCTTTAAAGCATCCAACGTGTGATTTTTATATTGAGCCGATTCCTAACTTATCTTGATATATGTTCTGTAATCAGAGGATGGTATGATCCTGTACTAATTTCAACTCATCTGCCATTGTTGGAGGCCTTTCTGATGCTTCATTGTGGTTCAGTTTTTGTCTGGCAGAAGAGACATAATTAAAATAAAATGTATGCCTTGAAACTGGAGTTCATTTGGTGTGAAAATGTGGTAACTGATCATCTACTTTCTATATAGAGTAGGTATTATCCAAAGCAGAGCAGATGCATAGCATTAAGGCAGCCTGTACCTGTTAAAGCAAAAAGAATGAAAAATCCAACACTGTGTCTGTAAGCTATTATTTGCGTAGCACGGAGAATAATGTGGTACTGTCTGACATCCTGACACTCCACTCCCCTTATTATAAGATCATCTTTGTGCATTACATCTCGTCATCTTTAAAAGCCTGTAATTACTAAAGTCACGGAAGAAACTATATTATTTAAAATTAAACACTGATGCAAATCAACAGGGATAAAGATCATTCTGTACAAGAAAATACCACTTTCAGAAAGAAAACATCTGTACAATATTTAAATATTGTATATACATCAAATAATTCTTGTTCATAGCTCATTCCAGAGAGTTGCTTATTTGAAAGCTACAGAAAGGCATTCACTCATACATGGGGAAAAAATGCCTTTTAAAAACAAAGCAGTCAGGATGAAAGAAGAAATGCCAGCATGCATACTTTATAATTATTCCAGGGGAATAATTATTGGAGGAACAAGTTTAGATGTTGTAATTAAAATGACCCAATCTATTCCTCTGATAGTAAATCAAAGCTTATTCTACCAGGAAATATTATTTATAGGATATAATGCAAAGGGTCCTTTAAGTTCTTCCTAGAAAATCAAAATGTTTGCATGATGCAAAGTTTGTCCTTAAATTATGTGTTTAATAAGAAATTGAGATTTTGAGAGGGGGGGGGAACGATTCTATGGCTTTTCGTTCATGCATAGCTAATAGGAAAAAAGATCCAGCTAAACAATTAGCTTTCAGACATTTTGAAAGCATAATGGATTTCAGTGGATGACAATGTGTTTTCTCAGTGTTGGGGGGGGAAATGTCAGCTTCTAGCTGACAAAACAGACCCTTCTGCTGTCATGAATTTGGCCTCAAATCCAACATGTTTGAATTAACTACCTATCAAGCCCTGAATTGTAGTGCTCAACTGGAAACAGCCTTCATATTGTAAGTTGTTAGCCTAGAAAGACAAACTAGGCTGGCAGTATATTTTCATCAAATCATCTGTAGTCACATCAGAGATTTGTCCATGGCTTAGGCAGTTTTAGACAGACTGAGCAAAGGCAGCCCCTGTTGCTAGGGATCTTCCATAATCTATACTTTCAGGGAGTTTTGACACTAGCTTCCAGAAATTCTATACAACATGGCTGCTGGTTATCTTGCCTGGAAATGCTGGGATTTACATGATCTATTGGATGACACCAGTTTGGACAATACAGCACTAGAGTTTTAGTCAGTTTCTATGTGAAGATTGATCTTTCATTCTCCCTTCTTGGACATAAATCAGTTAAAGCTTCACTCAGGTTGAATGTGAAGTATTGTGTCCCTTGGAAGCCATTTAAATGATCTCAGAAATAATGTCTGTACTCCCTCTTCTGGTGAGAAATAACACTGCTCAACTACTTTTTTGCAGGATTTTCTTTTTCTCTCCCAAGAAGTTACTTTTCCTGGAGTCTATTGCTGAAGTCAGGCTATTGGTCACAGAATGGAAGAAGCTCACAAGGAACTAAATTGAAGACAGTACATTTCCTCCAAGGAACATTCAACTTCTTGAACAATTCAACTTCTGTTTATTCCAGGCCTGTCAAATAGGCGGCCCACAGATTGGACACGGCCAACGCAGGCCACACCCACCCCGGCTCCGCAAAGGCAAAAACATTGTGATACGCCATGATACAGCCCGCAGTGTGAGCAGGTTTGACACCCCTGGTTTATGCAGTTATTCCAAAGGGGGAGCATCTGATTCTGCAGGAACTGGTAAATAACTGACACTGTACCTAGTTGTGAATTTAATTTTTTTTTTCTTAATAAAACATTGAGTAACTTCTATGGAGTGATATTTATATAAATTATTTTATCAAATAATTAAGTTGGCCCCAGGAAAATGTTATCACTTTTCTTGTATGAGATACCACTCTCTAGGATCAACACAGGAAGTTTTTCCTTTGTTTGGCATGGCTGAGAAAGGCAATGAAAATGGATCCTTTCGCTCTATAACCTGAGGATAGAGATGATCTCTGGTTAACTATTGCTACCACACCCCCTTTGTTTTGTACAAGAACTGGCTGACAAGAGGTATAGATAAATAAAGCCAGAGGTTGCCAATAGTAAAATGGGAAGTGGGGACACTTTCTCATTTACAGAACTGGTTTAATCTTTGGGAAGCATTTCTATTCAATATTGAAAAAGACAGAAATGCAAGCATTGGTGCTGCAAAATTAAAGTTGGTGTTAATTAATTGGACAGAACATTGTAATTGAATGCTTTTAAAACTATAAATGGCCAATTATTCAGGTGCAATGTCACTTCTCTCCACAGGGGGGAGGAATTCCTTTCCTAAGATAATGTTCTAATAAGTATTGGCATTATCTAGAAATTAAGTATACTTCTTGCTTCAGCATTTCCTACAAATGTTACTACTAGATCATTTCTTTAGTAAGATTGCAGGTTTACTAACTTAAAACTTCATTGAACAGAAGCAAACCCCCACCAAACCAACACATCATTTGATCCTATAAAGAAGTAACAATTTTGTGCTACAAAGACCCAATTTCTAAACCTGTTTTGCAGCAGCTGTTCATTTGCATTTTTACATGCTTAAATTTCAGTATTCCTACTATATTATATAAATAAAACAGGTTATCTTTTAAAATTGCTGAAAACATATTTCTACTGTGAAACTGTTAACCACAAATCATGGTTATAAATTTCACTTTTACTACTTCAAAAAAAAAAGTACATTAGTTGGTACCCTAAATGTAGAAATAACAGGTTTGGTTATTAGGCCCTATAATTCAGAACATATGAAAGACATCAACTAAAGTGACATGTCTCCTGAATAAATAGAGCAGTAATATTTCAGCGCTTAATTTTCATTACATATTTGGGTTGTTCACTTTACTGTGTAGCACCTGATAACTCTGTTCAGATTCCGAATAGGTCATTTCAAGAGCAAAAAATAATAATAATCAAAAATCCTGATGCTTTCTTCTTCTATGCTTTATCTATCTAGCCAAAATGTAGGATGTTTTTGGCAGCCAGTGAACAGAACATTGAAACAATAGGTGGTGAGGGTCATGGAAAAGAAAAGAAAAAAAAATCAGTAATTTAGGAAATCAATGCCAGCTTTTACACTTTTAGAAGTGGCAACGTCAATTGCCATGGCTTTAATCTCAGTGTCTCCAAACTGCATTAACGTTTTAATTTCCCTTCGGCCTGGCACAGATTTATCACTGCCTGTGAGATCCAAGCGCAGTGTGCCACACTTCCTCACTCCAGCTTCAGTGATGAAATTCACATTATCGTGTTCCGAGCTATAGATGTTGATCACAATGACCAGCTGAGAAGGCTTGGCAGGGGTATAGCTGCGAGACACGGTCTCCCCAAGCGCCACGGACTGGTCAGCCGAGATAAACTTGTCGAAGACATCAGTGCACCATCGGGTGCCATCTTTAACTAGCAACTTTTCAGTAGGATGCTTCCCTTCCACGTAGCGATTCAGGACTCCCACCCCGTAGGTCAAGGGGGAACGGCGCACTTTAATGACAGCAGGATCCAGACCAAAGAGGACTGCTCCTTTGAGGATGGTGAGCCCCACATCTTGAGGGATGATGATTCGGCATTTTGAGCCAAAAGCATTCTGGACAGCTTGTTGTAGAAGTGGGGCTTCTGCAAATCCACCCACAAGGAATAGGAACTTTACATTTGTCAGTTCAGGTTTTTCAAAAATCTCACCTGAGCAGAGAAAGAAATCCATGGGGTGAGAAAAATAGTGCATTTACTAAGACTTAGTGAGAAAAGAATCTAGTCTCATGAGAACAATTTGATAAAAACACTAGGCACAGGTGTATGCGTGCCTATGGGAGTATATAGATACTTATGGATCAGGATGTTATACAGTATATAGGTGTTCAGGAAGGGAGACAGTGTAAAGAAATCAAAATGGGCAACATTCTTCATATATAATTTGATAATCTCAGCCATAATTTACAGAAATGATAATCTTTAAACAAGAATATAATTATTTCTGGCATATAGAATTTGTATTTTTCAGGCTGTATGTTCAATAGAAATTATGATAAGACTTATATACTCAGACTAAACAACTGCTAAAAAAGTGCAATATGATAAACATTTTGGATTAATTTTCCTGAAGAGATAAGGTCTCTACATTATGAATATTCTGACTCTTAATGACTGTTTTAAAGCCTTATACACCCTTAATACCTACTGAGATGTTCAATAATATGGTCAATTGTAGGTTTGAAGAGGGCATTCATTGCATCAGGACTCATTCTTAGCATTCCTTGAGAGGACCACTTCACAAAATCCACACTGAAAAAACAAAGAAAACAACTTTTTAAAAAACCTACCCTACTTCTAAGAAGCTTTCTTGAAGATAGGCATGAAGTTAATGGAGGCAACATTGTACAGGTTAAGAATTTGGAACTTTTTGTAGGGAATGAGGGAATGTGAAAATATGGATCAATATTCCATTTGGGAAAAAGACTGAAAATGATCCTAACTGAATATTCATAAGTCTACATGTAGAAGGTTAGTACAAGGATGTACATAAGCTCTGACCCTTCAACTCCAGTCTCACTGTAGGAACAAAGATTTTAGGGACAGAGGTCAAACTGTTAATGCTCTATCATGTCGGGAATCAATTCATTTGTGCAATCCCATTTTCCATTTAACATCAAGATGGAAAAGTCTTAAGGCAAGGTCAGTCCAAATTCCTGTGTACACCTTTACATTTAACACTCCTTAGAAAGGAAATATTGTTTAAAACTGGCAGGAAACTCTTGCCTATTCTGCCACTGAAATATAACTTTTTTTTTCCCTCATGTGCCTGACAACCCTTCTCCCTGCAAAATAGGCAGGCAGAATTTCTCATCTTGATTTGATTGCCACTTGTTACAGAAAAAAAGTCATTCACAGCAAGGACATGCTTTCAAAGATGACTATAGGCTTTGCACTAGCAGAACACACATTTGTTTGCACAAGGAAGGGCACTCACTTTCTCAAGAGCTGCTTTTGAGTTGGTAAGTCTTTTGGATCAGAACTGCATGTGACAATGAGGCCTAGCCGGCTGGTGAAATTCAAGTGTCATATTTTGTGTGAACAGAAATGTTTTTGTAGCAGAGAGCTAGATTTTTCACCCTCCTGTTAAAAGAGGCTTTTGGTGTTTTTAAAAAATTCCAAAGATAAAATTCTATAGATATGCCATTGACCTGCATACTATGCCATCCTTTCTATCACTTATTAATGGGAGATTGTTCCAAATAGAAGGGAAAAAAACTCCCACATCCTTCTTACATACTTTAAGATTGTTTACATTAGAAATGCTATGATAAACAGTCTACATCCTCATGATAAACGGAGCAATTTCATAAAATGGAATTTTAAGGAAAGGATAGAAAAAGCTATGGTTTTCTTTTTGTAATGGACTAGTTAAGGAGGGAGGTTTGGGTTTGGCCCAAATTTTACAAGCTTAATGCTGGAAAGGAAGAAAAAACTGTTTATATGCTAGTGTTCCTTCACATAGTCAATAATTTGTCCAGTTGAACTTGAATTAATTATTCATATTTCATGCAACTAATACAAAAAATTTTCTGGATTGTTCTATGGTGAATCTTATGCACATCTATTTTTTAAAAAAGTATCAGTAACTCCATATGATTTATTTCCAGGAAAAAAAATCACAGAACAGCTTAACTAATTTCTGACATACTTGCTTTTCCTTAAGGCATGTTCTACACTGTGACCTCGAAACTTCTTGTAGTAGTCAATGAAAGAAAAAGGCAGGGTGATATTCAGTGGATTTGTCCGATCTGGAGCTGCCGCTCTCTTGCGAGACTCAAATGCTATCATCAGATCAACCCAGGCAGCAGGTCGCTTGATTTTAAATTGTTCAATAAAATCTTCACCGAATATTTTGCACAGAAGTTTTTCAAACTCATAGTCTACACCTAAAGAGCCATATGGCCCTCCTGCATGAGAAATAAAATATTAATGGAAAACATTACTTACAGCGAAAAATTATGCATTTAACATTTTGCCTAGAAAATTCAAGCAACTTTCTGCTGTGATAAAAGGCTATCAAAGGCAACAGTAGGAGCATTGCCATGAATTTTCAACATCTTTCCCATATGATTAAGATAATCAGCTGTTGCTTCTTTGGTCAAACATGCCACCTTTGTATACTTAGTGCACAAGGGGACAGAGCTCTAGCCCTATTTATCCCCCCAAAGCTCTGTGTAGAACTCTATGTGAGAGACATCCTGGCACCATCAGGTAGTTCATTCATGGAGAAGAATGCAACATCTGTATAAAAGCCATGGATAGTAGGTTTTGTACGGCTAGCCAAAATGATCATCCCACAACATAACTTACATGTTCTTTGAATGTGTCATTTGTCAAGAAGTCCCCAAGTGAATAATATATGAACGCATGTAGCCGTACCTATGTATCTTCATTTTAAATGCCTGTTAGAATAAACTGATACTCTCATGTCAGTAACACAGAAAAACTCATAATGAACCTGAGAGACAAAATTTTATAGTAGAATCAATGCACTGTATAATTTCTCCTTCATTTCTTGAAGCAGTTGAGGAACCACAATGCCAATTTTTGCTTTTCTTCAAAGGTAAGTTTCTTTGGAACAGACTACATGACTTCTAGCAAATCTTGTAACAAGTTGTTTTCAGAGTGAAGAAAATAAATGCTCTATAAACAGTAGGAGTGATGAATCTATTTCACCTGTTGCCTTGTATAGTTCCTTCAGGTGTCCTTCCGGTAACCTGATCTGGTGCACAGTCACATCAACTGTTCCTCCTCCCCCATCCACAACTATGTAACGGTCACCTGTTAATTCAAAGGGAATAACAACAGTTTGGGTTTTCCCCCACCCCAATGGGTATTTTGCATTTATTTTAAAAGCCACTTGATAAAAATCACAAGAGATTTACAAAATAATAATAATAATAATAATAATATAACTGAAGCTTACACCAAAAGCTACAAATATATTTTACCGTATGAGCTAGTTTGCTACTGATCTGAAAATGGAGAGCAAATTAGGAATGCAGCACATTTAGGCACTGATGCTTGAACCATGTACAGAGTGATAACCAGAATGACTTATTTATACTGTGAGTTAATAAAGATAAATAGGTTTATAGGTTTATAGTGGTTCCTTCACCCCAGAGCATTGTGCTTTCATTATGCTTTTAAACAACCCTGCAATTGTTCATCTCTTGTTTGGATTATTGCAATGTGTTCAACACGGGACTATCCTTGAAGAGTATCTGGAAGCTTCAGCTGGTACAGAATTAGGTCACACAAGCAATCTTGAGGGCCCAATGAAAGCACATGTAACACCTGCTGCATTGGATGCCAGGTGTTTCCAAGTGCAATTCAAGGTGACCTTTAAATCCTACGTGGTATGAAGAAGAATCATAGTTGCAGAACCATCTTTGTCCTTTACAATGGCCCACCTCACCCAATAAGGCAGGGAGGGTATGTTGGGGAGCCCATCAGCTAAAAGTTCTTGAAACACTACCTTGGTTCAAGGTTTTTGCCACAATCAGTGTTAACAATCAAGTGTGACTACAAAATATGAAACCTTTTAATCTGGACACTATCTAGAAAGAAGTTGTGGACACGTCAGCTACAGAATTGTGATGGCAGAATCCAGATAGAGAGACTTGTTTGCCATTGCCCCTGCCTTTAGAACATTCTGACCCCTACCACAACAGGTGCAGTACCCCACCCCTTTCCTGGTCTTTTGGAAATGTCTGAAGACCTGACTCTGCCAAGTTGTTTGTGGCTCCCAAAGTAATAGGCAGCCATGGTGCTCTTTAGCCTCTGAAAGACCCTCCCTCCTCCAGCTTTTTTAACTTTGAATTTAACTATTCTTGCCTCCTAATATATTATTTATATACAATTTTTATGTTTTTATATTTCACTTGTACACTACTCACTAGCCAGAGTCTCTCTCTGAGGGAGATGGGTGGTTTCTAAATTTACAATATATTTATAAATATATAAATAAATTGTTCTTGAATGAGTTACACAACACGCAACTGAGTTCTATTGCCTCACTGTTGTTATCCTACGTGGGCAACAAATAACTTATTTAAAGAATTTGCAGCCCAGTTCATAGATCTAAGCAATGCATAGTTCAACAAAATTACAAATACTTCTAGATGGTGGTGAAGTATTTTTAAAATAATTAGGATACTGTCACCAACCCCCCCCCCTTTCTGAAAGCCATACTGCTCAATTAATTTAAATGGGGCAAAAGACTTTAATAAAAACATGCTGAATTGTGTATGTAAGCTGACTAAAAGCCACTGAAAAATTAAAATCCTGTCATGGCAGTTGCTAACAATTCCATACTCATCCAACAATGGATGAGCATGGAAGTAACTACAACGAGGAACAACAGAAGTTTTGTTCGGGCCTAGAATTTTTAAGATATGTATTTACAAATGTGTCTTTATATGGCTCTCTGCATCACAAAGGCACTAAAAAGAACAAGGCAAGAATCTCTCAGAGAACCCAATTCTGCTGGCAATGCAAAACCAGCAAGACCAAAAGAATGGACACTACCTTCCTCCAATTCGGACCAGATTTCTCCTATGACGTTTTCAACCAAAAATGTGCGGCTCTGTCGATTTCGTCGAATATGTTCTTTTGCTAGTGGTGACACAGAGAGAAAATGACTGAGTATATAAGAGCAAAAGCAAAGCTGTATGTATATGGAGCAGAAAGCAGATGCCGGGAAGTGGGCTAGACATCATTTGGTTACGAATTAATACATTGATAATCAAAGGTGTAGCTCCAAAGTGGTTGTAGTTCTTGGTGTAATTCTTTCAACAAATTGACTCAAAATAGACATCTGTGGTGGTTGAAGGCTTTTAATTTTATATAAACCAAACTTTTTACTGCAAACTTGCCATAAGCGTATAATAAAGATTAAGCAAATCAAATTCTGCTGAAAATAGTTTTGAAGCATTTTGTTATCAGTTAGGCCCATGATGGCAAACCTGTGGCAAATGTGCCACACGTGGCATGCTGAGCCATATCAGTGGGCACGCGAGCGTTGCACTAGCTCAGCTCCAGTGTGCATGGCCAGCTGATTTTCGGGCCTGGCCTCCAGAGGGTCTCTGGGGGGGGGAGGAAGGCCCTTTTCGTCTCCCTCCAGGCTCCAAGAAAGCCATTGGAGCCTGGGGAGAGCAAAAAATGGGCCTTCTGGGCCCACCAGAAGTCAGGAAATGGTCTGTTTCGGGCCTCTGGTGGGGGAACACTGTTTTCGCCCTCCCCAGGCTCCAAGAAAGCCTCTGGAGCCTAGGAGAGTGAAAAATGGGCCTACTGGTAATCTTTTTGCCGTTGCATGCAGGGTGAGAGCGGAGGGGGGGTCATGCGTGGGGGAGCACTGAATTATGGGTGTGGGCATACGTGCGCGTGACCTCCTCTCCCATGCTCCTCCCACTTTTGGCATGCGACAGCAAAAAGGTTAGCCATCATTGAGTTAGGCTATTAATTCATAAATAACTGTGAATAAGAGAATCTGTCTGACATTAAGGCATATCATTTGTCTTGTTAAGCTTAGCAGATCTGTAGAGTAGAAATATACAACATGGTGCCCACCCACACCAAAATATCTTTAGGCAGTCCCTTTGTACTCATAAGTCTCCCTTTCCCATCGTATTTGTAAAAGATAATTTTCATTTGAAAAAAACTCAAAGGAAACAGGCATGCTGGAAAACAAAAGAAGAGCATATTGTATTGTTTTTATCTTCAGCAATGACTACAGGCCCACAAAACAAACAGGATATCCTGCTGGAAAAATTGCCTACTCTTCATTGATTATTGCTTACTAAATTTTAGTTAGAATTGTTTATATTCATTTGATATCTTTTCTTTAATTTGTTTTATGCATCTCAGAGTTGCAGTGTTTTGAGTTGCACAGCCATATACATTTCTTAAAACATTTACTTAAATTAGATCAGTAAATAACACCCAATAGCAGTTTATTGTTCTCTAAAACCGCAGACAGTTCACATTTTGATTAGCGTGGTACAAACAAATCTGGAACCTCCACATAGGTTGACATGGGACTGTCTCTTGGTTTCCCCATTATCAAACTCAGACCCACTTATAGAGACACTTCCATTAAGAAAACAGGTGGACTGCAGGATTTAGATGCATTATCAAATCAAATGATTAAAAGAGTGGTACCTGGTGTAAAACCTGAGGCAATAGGTTCACTGGGAGTGTAGCCATTGACAGGCGCTCTACTGCTTAGGTCTATCATCTGATGAAGGCGGAGCTTCCTGCAATAAATTGATGCAGCTTCTGGTTCCAAGGCAATTATCAATTGTTCAGGAATCTCTGGGGAGGCCATGCCTGCCTGTGAGAAATAAGATGGAATTGTAAAAAGTTTATTGTATTTGTTTGTTTGTTTATTCATACATACCATGCTCAAAGTCTAGGTATTTCTTGACTTACTAGAGTTCATTTAGTGAACCATTCGAAATTACAATGGCACTGAAAAAAGTGACTTATGACCTTTCTTCACACTGCAGCATCTCCCATGGTTATGTGATCAAAATTCAGGTGCTTGACTTACATTTATGACGGTTGCAGTGTCCTGGGGTCATGCAATCCCCTTTTGCGACTTTCCGAAAAGCAAAATCCATGGGGAAGCCAGATTCACTTAACTGTGTTACAAACTTAACTGCATTGATTCATTTAAACTGTGGCAAGAAAGGTCATAAAATGGGACAATATTTATTAACAACTGGTCATAAATTGAGGATAACTGTAATCCCAAGCCTGACTTTTTTTTCCTTCCCATCTCTATTGTATGTTAATTTTTTGATTGAATAACTGAAATATTTAGTTTTGTTTTACTGGAGATAGTAAAGTGAAATGCTTACGGGATATAGTGACAGAGGTCCTTAGAATGTACCAAGAAAGAATAATATTAACAGCTGGATAAATAATCTATTTGTTAGGTTTTTCAAAGTAAGCTGCACAAAACAACCAGTGTAAACTTAGCTTTTTTTGCCTCATATCTGGATTAAATTCAGCTTCTGAAGCTTTCTGGGAAAGCATCTAATATTTATTTTTTTATTATAGTTATAATTGAGTTTCCATTAAAACTGCCCAAGTTGTACAAAATGTTTAAAATACATCTGATCTCATGATCACTCAACAGAATGAAATGATTTACTTGGACTACTAAGACTATTTATGCAATGTCGGAAGACCATGTGCATCAATACTCCTAATTTATTTTATTTTTTTTATTTCAATTTCTATGCCGCCCTTCTCCCGAAGGACTCGGGGCGGCTCACAATAAAAACATAAATATAAAAAAC
>JANHFM010002881.1:0-18276 GCA_032468115.1 Grayia smithii
CTCTTTATTTTAACTGGAAAAGTTGGAGGTCGTCTTATACGCCCAGTCGTCTTATACGCCGGTATATATGGTATTTGTTTTCTTCTGGGGTTTTTTTGGGGGGTGGTGTTTCTTTGGCAATCTCTTTTCACATTCATCCTTTGCTACTTTTTAAATTTAATTCTAAGCTCTTGATAGGCCCCTATCAATCAGGACCTGAAGTTTCCTTGAAAATTAGAAGATTATATAGTGAAATTGTTCTTGTCTTCAGTTTGATTTGGAATGCATACATGATCATGACTATAGACACTACTGTTAAAAATGTTTCAAAGTGCAACAAAGTTGAAAAAATTTACATCAAACATACAGTAATGTTTTCTTCCTTATAGGTTATTATTTACCCGGAAAGAAAATTTATTGATCCAAAACAGCAAAACAAAAACAGCAATGAACACTATGGAGCTAGTATATAACAGGACAAATGGAAACTAAGAAAAGCCCTTAAGGAAATTAGTAACTTCCAAACTAATCAAAATCAGAATATCCTTAATCTAGTAGGAATCATATAGACATATCTGCATAGTGCTCTGGCTACATGTGTAGTGTATGCATAGTAAAACTAAATGAGATTACTATACATATTTTTCTTATGCAGAATTTTACCACATCTGAAGTGGAATTTTTGCCTCATATGAAGTGCTTTAGCAAGCAAGAAGATCCGAAAGGACCAAGAAACAACTAGAACGATCTAGACCTTTAAATTGGTTCTTCACTTTGATAGTGCTTCAGACAAACCATTCCTTTGAAGCTGCTTTGAAGAGCCATACAAGAGCTTGAAGAACTTCTAAAAAATGAAACAAAGCTCTTGTATTACTTTGTCTCATGTCACAATCCATGAACTGGCTACTGGATATCATTATAATCATCTTCCTAGTGTTTTTTTCCTGCAGGACCAGTGTCCACTTTTTGTATCAATGAACACCATTTTGTATGATCAAATGCATCTTCTGGATCCTACATGAAACTGAAGAGATATGAGAGGTGAAATATTTTGAGTGTATAATGTTAAGTCAAAGGTCAAAAGTCATTTGGAATAATCAAAGGCAAAAGACTTTCTAGATACACTCACTGATAACACAAGCAGAAACTTATAAGAACTAAAAGAAGCCATTTCAGTCATATTATAAGCCTGGCAAAATAATATCCATTGGATCATATAGAATTGGAAGCAACTAATATTATCAGACTACTTATGGTAGTGTTTCTCAACCTTGGTGACTTTAAGATGCATGGACTTCAACTCCTAGGATTCCTCAG
Organism: Grayia smithii; assembly: GCA_032468115.1. Taxonomy (NCBI): domain Eukaryota; kingdom Metazoa; phylum Chordata; class Lepidosauria; order Squamata; family Grayiidae; genus Grayia; species Grayia smithii. The sequence continues at coordinate 1,297 of JANHFM010002881.1, forward strand.
CCAGCCATTTCTTAAAATTGGTTTATATTACCGCTTTAATAGATTGTAGTTTTTAGGAAACAGTTTTTTCCCAATTCAAAAAAGAAATTACCCCTCTACCTGATCTAATATTTTGCTGTCTTCTGTGTTATAAGAAAAATTCAACAACAAAGGCACTGACTTTTGGCTATGCTTACTAGAAGATGTCACCCCTTCTGTGTGACATGACAAACCAAATTAATTTGAAAGAGTGACTGAAAAAGCCAATCTCCCAATTTAAGAATGCAGTAATGCTTCCTTATGGTGAGTGCAGACATTATAGATTGCCCTAAAACTCCATGTAAAGTGGGTGGCATTTCTATACTATGGGTATTCTAACCCACTTGTAATGTTTAGTGAGCAGCCAGAAGTACCTGAATGTTGATTGGCTTAGTCACTGTCTTAAACAAGTTTGGAAATCACACCATTAAAAAGCTTCTGCATTTTATTTTTAGCTCAGTAACGACACAAACTCTATTCCAGCAACAATAGCACAGTATTTGATGAACATGTCACCACTCCACCAGTTTTGGCCAACTCTGATAACTGAGTCTTGGCCTCTTCTCTTTTGGCTGATCTTCAAGGAAAAGTCAGAAACTGACCCTATTTATAATCTGTGTTGAAAGCTCAGAAGAGAAATAGTGTTTTATTCAAACATCAAACTACATCACAGTGTAGCTGATTGAGTTTGGCTTAGGGGTTTATGTAAACTCAGCCACTGTGGTTTGTATGCCAGGGTGTGTTATGAAAATTGAGCCTACATAATCCTTCCTTCATATTTGTATGCAGCCTCATCTAGCAATTCTAAATGAGAATTGTCAAATGGGCCATGATTTATATAGGAACTAGGTCAGAATGTGATTTTACATAGAATTGTTAACTGTGCAGAATATTACATTTGAATGATTTTCAAAGCAAGGAATAACAAACTCAGAAAATTAAAATCATATACTGCCTAAGCACAGCATGAAATCAGAAACAAGTAATGTTAAGGGAGATGGAGGGAGAGGTAGTTGCCAGAGCAACAGTCACAATCAAATTTTCACATTGCCTAGTATGTTTTGTAAAGTGTACCTATATTTCATTGGGTGCTTATATCAAAGCCACTGTAGCCATAGCCGGATTGCCAAAATCTGGATGACTAGCAAGGAGTTGGGAATTTACTATCCGGTTATCTTTATTACCTGATTGTCATCAGTTAGATATGTGGTAACTGTTGAAGGAGATCACCTGAATATTAAATAGGAAGGAAAAGTGTTAGTATATTAGTGGCATGGGAGTCAGTTTAATTTGCTGCCACGCATGGCACTGTGGCTTTCTTCCTTCCCCATTTTACAAACAGATGTCATTAATATTCCCACTATTTCCATATGAGTAAGAATGGATTTAACTGATTTTTTCCAACTTTGGAATAACCATATAAGTGTTTTCATGTTTAAAAACAGTTTAGTACAGTCTGAAGAAAATTTATATAGTCAAGATGACAGGTGATTGAATTCTTTTTTTAACTCATTAAGCATTGACTGTAGAATTCAGAAGATGGGAATTAAATCACATCTGTTGGGCATTTTAACTATGTGAATTTTTCCTTATCCTGAAGCTCTTAACTTTGTATTGTGCTGTGGGAAAAATTATACAGATGGTTACATATGCACATAATAGCCTCTTTCACAAAATTTATTTTTGAATTTATATCTAGGTTAGCCCTATAGTTCAGCATCCTGTCTCATTCTTCCTATTGCATGCCCCTCAGAAGTATAACAAATTGTTGCAAATCTATGCCAAATGGTTTCAAGAAAGTTTATCCATGAACAAATACTCATACCTTGGTCCTTTTTTGTAGATCTTTCAGAAAAATGTAGATCTTTGGCAACAGCAAGATATTGAGGGGTAAGGCTATGAACATAAATACACTTTCCCTTTTTTTGTAAGTATATTTTCTACCTGAATAAGGTCTGAAAAGAGTTGTTGTCAACTCTGATTTGATTTTCAGTAGCATATTTTTCAGTGTATAAGACATACTCCCACCTCCAAAAATGGGTAGAAATGTATGTGCTTCTTATACAGCGAATGTTGCCGAAACGCTGCCCACCCGCCAGCCCCCACTCTTCAGCCTCTTCCTTCCAGCAGTTTACCTCCTTACAGCAAACAGCAAACAGCCTGGTCAGCTTCAGCACAGCCTCATTTAGCACAAGCAGCTGATTGGCAGTTGGATCACCTTCCTGGAATACCACCTATCAGCTGTTCCAGGCTGTACCACCACCCATCACCTCCAGGTACCCCATTTTTGTCCTCTGCATGCCCCATTTTTTGCCTCCACACATCCTGTTTTTGGCATATTCCAGGCAGCGGGGATAGGTAGCAGCGATCCCAGCCACCTTGAACGGGCCAAAAACGGGATACGTGGAGGCCAAAAATGGGCACATGGAGGCGGAGACAGGCAATGGTGATCCCTACCGCCTGGAACAGCTGATAGGCGGTATTCCGGGAGGCTGATCCAACCACCAATCAGCTGCTTCTGCTAAATCAGGCTGTGCTGAAGCTGACCAGTCTGTTTGCTATTTGCTGCAAGGAGGTAAATTGCTGGGAGGCAAAAGCAAAGATATTTTTTTTCTTGTTTTCCTCCCCAAAAACTAGATGTGTCTTATACTTTGGAGCGCTTATCATCCTAAAAATACGGTAACCTTTTGACTTGGTGATAATAATAAGAGAACCTATGGCAATTTACATGGGCATTATATTCTGTCAATATAATTATGTCTTTCTCACTTTGAAAACTATTTTCTATGAAAATTCTATTTTTCTTTCTGACTGCCTTTATGACAGCTCTTTTGGACATTTGTAGCTTTTGCACACTGTCAAATATAGTAGGTTTCAAAGTTACAGTACAATCTGTTTTACTTGCAGGACAGTAAAGGAAAATTCTCATTACTAATAGAAGTATAATTGGAAGGGAGCTATTGAGACATAATTAGATTGACTAGATTGAAGCTTTAGTGAAATCAAATTGTGAAATTGACTAAAGAAGGGACAAATTGTTAACAAGACTAGAGGAGAGATTGGCAACTTTAGGTTCTGCTTAACCTCAGGAAAATGGGAAGCATGAACCTGCTGAGTTATTGTTATTAAATACTTTGTTAAATGCCAGGAGCAATTATTTCAGCCTATGCATCTTTGCAGACATCAGATTGGCCTGAAACAAACAAAGAAACATAACGGCAATCAGACCTTGAAGTTGCAGTGCTATTGATTGCCAAAAATATGCTATATTTCTAGTGTTTTCTATTACTCTAGACAGTTTAAAGTGCCTCATGTTTACATTCGGCATGTACTGGATATTGTCTGTTACATACTGCAGAAGGACCATTTGCATTTTGGAAAATTCATCACTGTGGCATCTCATATATTCAAATGACTCCAGGGAAGACCCTGTCATTGCAAACCTATTGCTAAAGTATAATTTGAAGTAGGAGTGTCCCAATTTGCAGTTCAAACTGAAAATCACTATCACATATAATCACATATCACATATCACATATATATCACATATATGTACATATACATATACACATATATAATCACATATATATACATATACATATACACACACACATATAAATACCTACCTACCTACCTACATACATACACACACACACACACACACACATATATATATATATATATTTATACAGTTGTGTAAACTATAGGATAGAAGAATATCCTGTATCCTACAAGACATTGTGAGGTGCTTGTGCCTTCTGCTAAATGAAATCTCAGTAAGTATATAGTTAGTCAAGCAACCTAATTAAATGCAAAAAGTTAAGGTAACACACACTCTGAAATGTGCCACTTGTTCCCATGCCTTTTTTCCTGCATGCCTCACTCAAACAGATACAGGAAATTACCATTACTAAAACAGTGTAAGAATAAATGAATATTTTAACATTGATTGCTCACTGGTAAATTACCAGATAAAGCCTTTAGGGCAGAGCACATACATTCACAGGTATTTTTTACATTATTATGGAATGCAAATTGTTTTAGAGTATTCATATTGTTTCTTTGTAAAGTGTAGACAATCCTTTTCCAGTTTTATCTGTCAGAGTTCAATATATTTTAAAGATGTGTCTTATTCATAAAACAGGGATTTTATCCAGGAAAATATATTAATTGATTCTCCCTAAAAAGACTACAATACTTCTCTTCTCTTCTCTTCTCTTCTCTTCTCTTCTCTTCTCTTCTCTTCTCTTCTCTTCTCTTCTCTTCTCTTCTCTTCCCTTCCCTTCCCTTCCCTTCCCTTCCCTTCCCTTCTCTTCTCTTCTCTTCTCTCACTTACATTCATAAGTGAATGTGGGGCCCAGTTAATATATAACCAACAACAGTCAGATCACAATGCATTGACTACTCAGCAGGGTGTAGAGCCTAGTTGACCTTGGCTTGGAAGCTAAATAGGGTCATGTCTGATTAGTAGTTGGATGAGAGTCCTTCAGAGTTAGAGCAGGGCTATAGACAAAACAATCCTTATTGGAAAAGATTGTAGAAGGTGGTAGTGGCAACTACTATTGCCAAATAAAATGCATGCTTGTATTCATGAAGACAAAAGCTGAGCTAAACTTGAAGGACACATTCACAGTTTTTGTACTTCATAAAATGACTCTATTATAAGTGCTATACATGAAATAACTATTTGCAAGAAGAATTTCATTGTCCTAGGCACAGTTTCTGGGCATATGCTTCACTGACTTCAGTAGATCCTTCATCTAAGTGAATAAATAAAAGAGGAGTCTTTTGAAGTGATCAAGAAATAAATAATGGGAAATCCAATCAACTTCACAATGAAAAGGGAAGTCATATTATTTTCTTAGGAAAGATGCCAAAAAAAAAAAAAAAGCAGCAGCTTCGGTAAACAGTAAATGATAATAAATATGTGGTGGAAACAAAGGATCTTCAGCTGAGTCTGTGGAGGATCTCTGTGTTTTTGGAACTTCATAGCTCCCATTTGGGAGCTTGTTGCCCTCTATAAAAACACTTCAGGAAAACTATCAAACCTTGTTTGCACAAAATAATCCCTTTTATCTTTGTTCAAAAAGCAATGCTCAGTATGAATATTATTCTTCAGAATACAAAATACATTCTTATTCAAAATATATGTGTGCTGCCTTACTTCTGTAGCCCACAGATTTCAAACACTATGCAGTCCACCCAATATATTTTGCATATATGTAGTTACTGGAAGTGCATCAATAAATATATGTATTTTCTAAAAATAAAGACAGCAGGGCTGACAGGTCAGATCCCAGCCAAAGTGATCACTATCCATGGTCTAAATGTTCAGGAGACTCAATGGCCTTTCCAATAAAAAATAAATCTCTTAAGAGAAAACTTTGACTTATAATCACTTTACTGATCTCCTATAAAGATTTATCTGTTAAAATATAACCAGAAACCCAATATCATAGTAGACTAGAAAGAAAAGCCAAAAAAAAAAAAATCATTAGGGTTTGCTAGTCCATAAATTTGAAATAGTAAATAAAAATCACCACCCTGTGGACAATTCAAGCAAACCAGGGAGGAACAATGAATTATAAGGCATGCAAGCCCTTTCGATCAGCCAGCCGATGTATTATGCAAAATGTCATTCTATGCCCAGTGTGTGCAACTGAAATAGGACAAAATTAATTACTTTTTCCCAGGTAATTACCATATGTATAAGTTTGCCCACTGTTCCGTGCTCCCTAAGAACACCAATGTCAAGGATTAGAATGTGGCACAGTAAGGAGCCAGCTCCCTACCCAACTTATTTAGTAAATCAGCAGGTGACCAACTTTAGTTAATATTTCAAAAGAGGGTTTTCTGCCATTTGGTTTGTTCCTTAGCCATTAATGGCTTGTTCAAAACTTCAGCAAAGAAATCATTTGTGCAGAAATACCTACTTCTATATATGGGGTCAATGTGAACATAATAGGAATCAACTGAATGCAGTATGACTCAGAACAAGGTGGTACAATATGCATTGTGGCTTGCATATGTCCTTGAACTATATCACTGAGCATTTATTTTTATCATGTTTCTTGGGCTTCTAGAAATTGTGCTTTATGAATTCTGGATGACCTGACTGAATGTTCATCACAATAATCCTGGCCTACCAAATTATTTTTTTGAGATGCCTGTCAGGTTTCCAAAAATAATCTTGTAAACCTGGAATGGTAGCTCATTCTCACCACATCAAGGCTGAAGCTTAATACAATATGAAAGAATATACAGAACTAATCTTGAGAATAAGGAAAAATGAGTGAGCTATTAAGAAGGGACCCTGTGAACAGAGTCCCATTCTCAGTCCTGAGAAAGTAGAAAGCATCAGAAAGAAAATCAAAACTACCTTGATTTTGTTTATTAGACTATAAGGTGGGACATAAATGAACTTTGAAAAACTTTCAGGATTCTATCGTTCTTTCATATTATGATAAAAAGTATTCCGGACTTTCTACCATTCTTCTTTCTTGAGGTTGCCTACCTTGAAGGGCTGGTACTGGTGGACTTCCAGACCTGGCTGAATTGCAGCTCTCAGTGTTGATCACCATTAACTGCTTCTTAGATTGCAGGTAGTTGTAACTTAATTACATTTGGAGAGCTGCAATTTCTCATGCATGATCTAAAATTTCATATCTATTTAGGTCAGTCCAAATTCTATCAAGATTTGGCTCGCCATTATCCTATACAGTGATCATGAAGGAAGATCAAAATAATTAAGCCACAGCATAGTGTATAAATAAGATGGATAGTTGGAATCTATTGTGGATCTTACCTTCTGTCATAGCTATGGTTACTACTATCTGACAGAGATAGTAGATCATTATTTCTCTAAATGATAAAATGATTGTTAATAAGAAGACAAGGAAAGAACTCTTTCTAGATCATTTTTTGCTATATCCTATGAACAGAATCTTCAAAATGGACCTTTTAATCACTTTCAAATGGATAGTGATTATTGAACAATTTTTTCAGTATTTCAACAGTGTGTTTTCCATATTTATACATACACGGTAAGTATCTGTTCTACATAGTTTGTTCTCTTTTTATGTATACTGGAGTGAGTTTAAGATTGTAAGCATTACTGTTTCCATGTATCACTGCTAATGAAAAGGTACAACTGTATCTATCTACCTACTTCTGTTGAAATGAAATGTATAGGATATTAAACCTCCATACTTAATATTTAAGTTTTTAAAGAAGGAACTATTATACATAGGTTAGATTGATACATTGTACTAAGTCATAATGTGATTGATTTAGAGACTTCATACTATTTGTGATATGCTTAATGTTATGTAGAAACTACAATATGATTTTAAAACTAGTTTAGTTTTATGCTTAGTTTAAAACAACACAATTTAAAGAATGATAAAAGGTTTATTTAGGCATTTGTCTATAATCCAGATACAACTAAAGTGGGAAGAAGACATGAGTACAAATGAAAGCTCTACTTAATATTTCCTATGCTTTATATTTCTTTGGAAATTTTTTAAGTAGATTGCATATGCTTAGCTGGATAAAATATAGCATAAATTGTCTATAAGCGATCCATGTAGAAATAATGAAGGTGACTTTTGTTACCACATGTGAACTGCAAAAATCCAAGTGACAGATAGAAGGTAACAAAGAAAGTTTTCAGAAGTTCTGCTCTGTCATTTACTCATTGTTCAATTTTTTGCGGTCCAGATGTTGCAATTCTGAGCATGAAACTTTTGCTATCCTGTTCCATAGACGTATTAAATATATGTGTGAAAACCCACCATTTTTTTAAAAAAAATTACCCTATCTTTATAGTGATTGAAACAAACTATAGATGTCCAGGCTGTTTATGTATACTGTATTCATACTGTAGGTTATTGGAATTTTGTGTGGTCAACTTACTGATAGAAAGTTTGTATTTCAGATGCTTATATTGAAGATGGAGCCCCACAGGATAACAATGATTATGGGTCTTTTTCTTTTATTTTAGTGACAGGGCTTGACAGTAAATGATTGTGGCTAGACTTCTTTTTGTTTTATTGTTGTACTTGTTGCTGTTGTTATAGGAAAAAGTTTGCAAAGTAGTGAGGTAGTTGTTTCTTGTGGTGTATGGTCAGCTCTCTGGAGAGAAATTACCTTAATTAAGGTTGCATAATCCTCATTAAATCTAATAATATGGCATTATGAGAAACTGGTATGAATAAGAATAATATGGGTCTATTTTCATTCTTTCTTTTAAGTATTGAAAACTTTTTCAATATTTTCGCAAGTAGGAAATCCAGGCAGAACCTAAATAGCAAATTTTAGTAACTTTGCAACTAAAAGTTTCTTTCCAATTTGCAATTATGATTAATTTATGATTAATTTCTATATTTTTAAGCCTACATAGTATTTTCTAGCTCAGTTGAAAAAAAAATTGAGATGATAACAAGATGAATTATAGAGTAACTTTTTGAAGAAACATGGCAAGGTAGTCAGATGTGGGACAAAAATAAAGATGCTATAATAGGTAGTTTGAACTATAGATTTTAAATCAAAAATACAATGCAGCAGAATAGAAATATGTTGTTTCATAAAAAAAATTAACTAGTAATATGAATAAGCCATTGGTGTGCTTGAGACTACATTCTGATAATTATACTGTGGATTATTGAAAAGAACCTAGTTTCCAAAATATCATAAAAATTGTTTTCTCAAAACCACAAGCATCTTTTACATTAAAATGTCCTAATTTACTTGGAGAAAAAAAATAAGGGGCACTTTGTCATATTCTGGGCACTTAGCAAAAAAACCTAAGGATAAAATTGACTTATTTTGTAGTTTTCATTCTTTCTCAACAAAACTCTTATCCAAAGTTTGATTCAATTTTTTTTTTGCCAAGTTCTTCTCTATCTGTGCTGGAGGGATATATTTTTCATTAGCCCAATATAGGAAATGCCATGAAGAATGCTGAGAATAAAGGCAGCTGCTGAGTGAAATGGATTGTTGAACTATGAAAAAAGGCCAAATTTTTGATATCCAGCAGGTGCAGTATCTGACCTTTACATGAGAAAACATGGCTTGAATCTAAATGGCTGCTTAAAATAGATGTGAGTTATATATAATACTTACTACTTTATATTCTTTGGTTGGTAGGTAGGTAGGTAGGTAGGTAGGTAGGAAGGAAGGAAGGAAGGAAGGAAGGAAGGAAGGAAGGAAGGAAGGAAGGAAGGAAGGAAATCAAGCTTGTTAAGCACCATTTTTATCTTTTAAAAAGTTACACCCATTAATTCATTCTAAGCAAGTTAACAAGATTTGGTATATTTATATTTTAAGTACTTGAGTTTTTGAGAAAATGTATTTAATTAGACGGCAATGGCCAAGATAAAACAGCAAGATTGCATCTATTTTTTTAACCATGTATGATCTCAGTATACATGCATGATTTTGATATGATTGTTGTACTCATTGGTGCAGTTGAACCCAGTTTTGTCTACTTAATAATTATATTATGATATTTTATAGGTAAAGGCTACATGGTGGCAACTAAAGCCAAATAAGAATATGGGATTTTTTTTTTTTCAAAAAGTGCCAGGTATAGTTTCTAAGCCAGTGGGACAGGGAAGTATATATATATATATATATAGTACTTTCCCTGGATTGCAGCCAACATTGCAGGACCACAATAAATTGTCCCCATCAGATCTAGTTCTGATGCCTCTGAATGTGATATTTGAACACAGTGCTGCCCATGTTGAACAAACATGGCTGAATTGAGCTGAGGCTAGTTAGTACTACTGTAGTTGCCACCTTATCACAATTTCCCATTAAGCACCCAAAGTGAATTTTTAAAAACAACCAGATCATGAGCACTGTAGATTGAACATATGTCAGGCAGTCTCTCTATTTTCTCAAATAATGGGTTGTGTATTTAATAGGCATGTCTTATCATTTATATCATAATTAATAATGGGCAAATTGGATATTGGCTCATACTGACACTGTGCTGCCTCTAATCCTAAGAGATTAGATTGTTCCATTATAGACATCTCCTGCCAATTATGTCTACATCATGGAGGTAGCAAGACAGATGGCTGCACAAATAATAATAGTGTCCATCTACTCAATCCAATTCATACCAATTAATCTTTTTATCAGGAACATTTTCAACATTCTCCTGCCACTCAGTTTTTTAACCAAGAAAATTTAATGTGTTCCCATAGAAACCAATTACTATTACTTTAGTATCATGACATTCATCTGAGGAAGGATGATTATCAGCTCTTCTTTTTCCTAGATCTACAAGAAGGTTTAACAAACTTTCTAAATCTTTACATTTGGTTAAATTCTCAAACTGTTCCTAAGAACAAATATGTAGCATTTCTAAAAATATATTTACTTCATTCTGTAGAGAATTTGACAAGAAATTGACTAATGCACATGTGATAATGCTGATAATATTACTAATCTTTCAAATAAGTAATCTTCACTTCAGAGATCTATTTGTTCTTAGATAGAGGTTCAAGTTTAGAATATTTGGGCAATAAACTCAGCAAAGCCTTTCAGACAAGCCCATAAGTTACAAATTCGTTGTGATCCTCCAGTTGTATGCTTTCTTCACCATTGGGAGCTGTAGTTCAATCATAACTTCCCATAACTGATTAATGTGAATAGATCCATCTATAGTACCGCAAAATGTGGAGAAGCTCTCCAGAACAGGAGAATTCTGGAGAACTCCTGCATTCCTGAGAATGCCCTGGATCTGGACTAGACTTCATAACATAACCCAAACTGTTGTGATTGAATAATAAATCCAGGTAAAATATAATTTTTTTTATTAATTATAAAGAATTAATATAAACTTTAATTATAACTATATATTAATTCTATATTTGTAAAGGATTTTTTAAGGGCCTCTTATACTTGTCAGAATTTATTGGCCAAATATTAGGAAATGAGAGTAAACTTACTTCTCGGGAACAACTGAGCACAATATAGCCTCTATATCAGTAGTGCAGTGTTTCTCAACCTTGGCCACTTGAAGATGGGTGGACTTCAACTCCCAGAATTCCGCAGCCAGCTGTGCAGTAGTGGGTTTCAAATCCCATTGCTACCAGTTTGCTCATGGACCCGCACATGCATCCATGTGCACAACGCTTCTACGCATGCACAGAGACATCCGGGTGGGTGGGCGGACCCTCGCATCACTGCCGATACTAGTTCGCCCAATCCCATCGGAACCCACCACTGCTCTAAATAAAAGGACCAGAGGTCAGAATACCTCTGAAAAGACCAAGCATCATGGACCCCTTTAAGGTTATAGCCCTAAATTTATATCTCTGATGCAATTTCCTGAACCTAAATCTTCTTCCCAATAGAACAAAGGCCAGCTTTGCAAAACAAAGATTGCAAGCTAAATTTCCATAGTCTGAGTGCTACCAACAAAAAAGGGTTTTGTGAAATGCCCTTTCCCCTGCCTACCCCATTAAAGTGAAGAAATGCAAAGCTAGCTTTTCTCTAATGATCTCAGTGTAGGGGTAGTTTCATTTGAGAAAAGGCAGCCTGAGTCAACTCCTGAACTATTTAAGTTTTACAATTTAGAACTAGCATTTTAATTTGGGTTTTGTAACCAATGAGGAGTAAATGAAGTTAATATAGTGTTTTTGACAGATATATCAGATTTCTGGGCATAGGTTGGTTGTAATTTTTTTTTAATCAACTGAGCCTTCCAGAAAATCCATTTTATTACTTAATAGCTTAGTGGCCTCTCCTACTATTTAAACATAGATTTAAAACTCCTCAGGGCTACGAAAAACTGTGTCTTTTTGTTTATGTCAAATATGTGGTGTATCATTAATATTTGCAATAGTTTTTAAAGGAACTGAAAACATAACCTTCTTGAAAAATTTGCAATTTCTTTCCCAGACACCCACATGTTGTGGGTGTTTTATAGCCAAACGAATGCAGCCCAAGATGCAGAGTAAGAGAAAATGTGTTTTATAGAGTGATTATTTGTCCAATTTAAGCAGCACTGGCAACTGAGTAGTCAAATAGGAACAATGTGACCTAGCCCACTGAATGACTCTGCTGTTGATTGAGGCTACTGATGCCTTGACAAAATGCAGACTCACATCCTGAGCAAGATTCAGACGTGGCTGTAATAATACAATATTTTCCAGCAAGACTGAGAGAGTTTTTTGGGGTTGAGTGAGCACTACAGGGAAAGGTAAGGTTTATTGTCAGCCCAATCAGTCAAAAAGCATGTAAACAAAGTTCTAGTTGAGGGAGTCTTTCTCTGGTGCAAGACAGATCATTTAGTAATTTATCTATAGTGTAGATATTTTGGTATAGAAGAGATCTTCAGAAAGTACCAGATACTTTGCTGATAGCAATGATAGAACATGCTGTATTTTCTAAAATGATTTTTATTTGAAGGCTTCAATAAAATCTAGAACTTCATGTCTTTGGGGGGAAAATGACTGGAGCAGAAGCAGCGCAGACCTTAAAAACATTGTGCTATTTTTCACATTTTTCACCATCATCAGTACTGGTCAAGCATGATGGGAGATGCAATTCAACTATATCAAGAAGCCTACTACATGTTGCAGTTCCTGCACTTAGCCACAAAAATAGAAGTGGTAAAGAATGTATCATAGGAGAGTGAAAAGATTTTCACTGTGTTCTACCTCCCTGCCTAAATCAGGCTTAAATCTGTTTTGAGATTGGTGTGCAATACAAAGACAGATTGGCTGACCTTGCATAATTATTTCATGTTGGTAATACTGTGGCAGTGAATAAGCAGTCTTTTCTGTACATCACTATCTCTCTTTATCCGTGCAAATATTATGTGGTTAAAGTTGTGGAATAACTATACTAGTTGAAAGAGAGGAAGAAAGTGACATAATTATTAGATTGAAGGTATTGATACAATTTGCTTTGCCTAGCCCAAGACTAAAACTGGTATTGCTTTGTTAATTTCTTCCAAGGGCATAATGTATGCAGAGAGTATTTTCATTTTTAAAAGCACAACAGTTATCAGACTAATTGAATCAGGAAGTTTCCTTTCAGGCAAAATGTTCAGTGGATAACATTAATTCTGCGATCTTCTTCTCCACGGGGAAGAAAGTGATAGAAGAAAGAAAAGCTCAGTTGCTGATCCCGATGAAAAATCTGAGACTGTTTTGCCTTGAGTTGTGTTTCTCCATCAAATGCTCTGCATGTAAATATTTACTGGCAACTATTCCCAGTCTATTAGCAACACAGCTTTATGCTGCTTGTGTTACTAGAGGAACTACTTCAAAAACCTCCTTGATGTATGCAAACTCTCTTCAATGTATTCATTGAATTTGTATATATTCAACTTTTACTGCCTCACATTTGGCTTTTGCATGCTTTCCTGCCTGATTAGTTTTTACATTTCCATATGTAATTTATGACAAATTGATTGATACCATGGAGACATTTAAAGAATTACCTATATATGCTCCCTTGCACATTTTATGTTTAATACTTCTGTGCAGAGAATGAAGTGTAGGTCCTAACTGCACAACATCATAGTTAGAAAAAAAGATCTGTTTAAGGCAGTGGTTCTCAACCTTCCTAATGCCGCGACCTTTTAATACAGTTCCTCATATTGTGGTAACCCCCAACCATAAAATTATTTTTGTTACTACTTCATAACTGTAAGTTTGCTACTATTATGAATTGTAATGTAAACACTTGAAAGGCAGGTGTTTCCTCGACCTTTCTCACAAGCGCAATGACCCACATCTAACAAAAATCAGAGTCTATGGTGCCTACTTGGAAATAGGACCTATTAGGCTCACCTGGAGACAGAAAGAGGAGCGGTGTCTCGGTTCCTAAGACCATTGGAAATATGTGTTTTTCGATGGTCTTAGGCGACCCCTGTGAAAGGGTTGTTTGACCCCCAAAGTGGTCCTGACTCACAGGTTGAGAACCGCTGGTTTAAGGCAATATGCTGCCACCTGCTTTCTGTCTACAATGTCATGGCAAACTCATGAATTTGGTTGAGGAGCAGTAAGAAAAAGGGTTACAAACCAGTCTTTCAGCCTCCCAGCTGGCTTCTCAAATAATACCATCCTCAAAAAAGTTTGTTCTATGTTAGATGAGGAGACAGCTGGATAAATAAAATATATATTTCATTACATCAGGGGTATTAAAAATGGGGAGAAGTCTGACAAAATTGAGGGAACACTGGAAATCTACATAATGACATTTTATTCAGTTTTGGCCATTGTTTATTAATTATTTAACAATCCTTTGCCAAATTGATTATCCTTATCTACATAAATGACATTATGGAAAGACATTTAAAATAAATGTTTGCAATGTTTTGTATTTTTCCTTGAGATACAATCTCTCTATGTATATAAGTATATGAAATGCAGTGGTGGGTTGCTACCAGTTCGTCCTGCTTCGGGCGAACCAGTTATCAGTGGCGGCAGAAGCCTCCATCTGCCTGCCCGGAAGTAATCAAATACGATCTGCACAGAAGCTTCTGCGCATGTGCAGATGTAGTGCATGCGCAAGCAAAGCGAGCACGCATGTGCGAGCAAACCAGCAGCAAAGGAAAGTGAAACCCACCCCTGATGGAATGGTATATGAGAAAGACCTTGGTAGAAGCAAGAATAGATGATGCCTATGGAATGGCCAGATAACAGAGGGCATAGACCACATCTATATAGTGGGTAGAGCAAAGAGCTCAGAAAAGGAAAAAAAACCACCCCACACACCCACACCAATTTTTGGGTTGCAAAGGACACTGCGGAAGATTTGTACTTTCAGATCTGTAAGATTTTGTTATTGCAGCTTACAGTAAAATAAAATTAGGTCATCTAGTTGTCTTTCCTGTCTACCTGGGAAAGCTGATAATGTGCATACTGCCATATCTATTTACACATATAACACGTTCTTAAATGTGTTATTGTTATTCTCTTTTATGGCTTTATACAAACTTCAAATCTGTAAATATATTTTAGATTTTCTATTTTTTTTTCTTTTTTCTTGGTTAATGTTGAGGAGGAGGCTATTTTGAACAAATGCTGTATCCTTTTACATTGCCTACTGTGCAAGGTTGGTCAGATAAATTTTCCATTTCTATCCACTGATCAAAGGCTAGTATGTTTATCAGTCAAAGCTGGTGGCATAAGTTCCTGTTGCTACCACATCCCTGACACTGGCACCATTGTCCATATAGCAGATAGAAGAGTTTTATGTCATTCATCCTATGCCTTCAGGCCATCTCCAGTTAAGCAATTCTGAGACTGCTTGTGCCAGTATTCCTATGCAATGGCAATAGCTGTCCTATCTAAAATAATTTCAGGATACCTCATGACTGAATGCAAATTTAAACAATATACCATCATTATGACACACAATTGAGGTTTAGGTGGGCTCTGTCATTAACTTTCCAATCAACATTGCATTATTCATAGATTTTTTTTATTTGTAAAATGTATTGACTTCCCAACTTACCCATAATGCAAGGCATTCAGTGAGATTTCCCATATTACTGCTAATATAAATTGAACAAATGCTAGCTAAAAAGGCAAATGCTATTTTTGGCATATATTGACAGGAGCATAGAGTTCAAGTAATTGTCACACTATACTTTGTTGTGGTCACTCCCTTGGAGTGCTATGTCCAATTTTGGGCACCTCAGTCTAAAAGTAACATTGATTAACTAGAGCAAGTTCAGAGGACAGCTATCCATATGGCAAAGGGAGTAGAACTCAGCTTTCTGGGGAACCTTAAAGGACCTGAGGGGAGATACACCCACCACACATGTGAATTTATTGAAGCCTGCTATTCTAGCAAAGGAGCAATTAACAATCATATTGATCTAGATCCAGCATATAAATATGTAAGAAACCAAACCATTTGAATGACCAATCAACAAGAGAACCAATCAACTGCTCAGAATTTAAATATAGCTCCAAATGAACAACCAATCACACAACCAACTGACCACACTGGCACAAAAGACATTTATAAACTAAGAAATATAAGAAAATCCTGCTGCTGATGTTACCTTGTCTAGAAATGAAATGTTCAGAAACTAAATTGAAACAAGCTTGGAGAGCAAACCACTTCCAAAATCTAAAACCCAAGCTAAAAGTATTTTCTATTATTTCACATGGCTCATTATTTCTGTTGAACCACAGTGGCACAGTGGTTAGAGTGCAGTACTGCAGGCTTGTTCTGCTGACTGCCAGCTGATTGCAATTTGGCAGTTCAAATCTAACCGGGCTCAAGATGGACTCATCCTTCCATCCTTCTGAGGTGGGTAAAATGAGGACCCAAATTGTTGGGGACAATATGCTGAATCTATAAACATCATTGAGAGGGCTGTAAAGCCCTATAAAGCGGTATATAAGTCTAAGTGCTATTGCTATTTTCTATTATTTCAAAATATGATAGCAATTTCCAGGTCACCAAAAGTGAGGAAGAGGAAGGAGTGGAATTGTTCTCTGTTGCCTTGGAAGTCAGAAGATAAGCCAACTATGGTTAGATATTAGGAGGCACCTCCTGTCACTAAGAGCTATCAACATATAGAATAGGCTGCCTTATATATTGGTAATTTCCTTTTTATTGGAGATCTTCAAATAAGAGGTAATATTTTTACAGATCCTCCATTGAGCAGAAGTTGGCTAGGTATGTTTGAGATACTTTCCAAACACTATGATTCCATAACTGGCAGCTTAAAAATTAAAATAAAAGCACCAGTAGTCTTTTTTTTTTTTAAATGTGAAGACTCTGAACTCTGGAAGTCACAAACTTAGTGTTGCTTAATTTTTAGGGTGTGGTATCCATGCTGCCTCTAGAAAAGTTACTTATATACTTTCTTTTCTCAGTTCTTCCTGTCATTTTCAGGATTTAATAGAATAGAATAGAATAGAATAGAATAGAATAGAATAGAATAGAATAGAATAGAATAGAATAGAATAGAAT
>JANHFM010002881.1:28127-40135 GCA_032468115.1 Grayia smithii
TTTAAAATTTTATATTTTGTATGTATGGTTTGTTTTTATACTGTGTGAGCCGCCCCGAGTCCTTCGGGAGAAGGGCAGCATATAAGCCATATAAATAAAATAAATAAATAAATAAATTTTCCCACTATTCCTGCTTCTTAATGTCTTGTTATATCCAGGGGTTTAAGATGTCAGTAACATGGAATAAGATTTACAAGCTTTCACTGGTTTACTCCCATATATGTATCACATGTATGAACAGTTTACACAGTTGGCAGGGATAATGCACAATAACAGATTCTTCTGTTCTTGACCCACAATTCTTCCAGTCTTTCAACATTTGAGTCCTCTATTGGGTTCAGAACAATGGGATGATAGAACAGAGATACTAGATATTAGCAACATTCAGAGCATTATTGGATCGGCCCTAAAATCATTCCTCTATTGGTTCTTTGGGGCCTTTCATGTGAAACCTTACTTTTTTTCCGACTGCATTTCAACATTATCTTGCTGTGGCACCATCTGAAGATAGGTTCAATGCTCTGTTGATTGGATTACATAATGAACTTTATGTGGAGTTGCTTTGAGAAGTACCTTGTAAGCTTTACCTCATATAACAGATAGCTGCTGGATTGGGCATGTTTAGGGATATAGCAAAGAAATAACGAGGGCTTGAACAGCTCATGCAACAACAGATAGAGAATCAATGTGATGAAGTGTGCTTTGACAGTTTTATGGAATGTTCTGTCTTCTTTGTCCAGCAATGCCTTTAATGTAAACATCCCTTACAGGAAAGTAGGCAGCCAGGTGCAAATATGCTTTACTAAAAGTGTCTTCCTAAATTAGAATCTTTAAACCAGGCTGAAGAAAAATCTCATTTTTTAAACTGTAGTTTCCTTCTGAGAATCAAATCCTGGGGATATTCAATAGGACCAGCAGAGTCCTATTTGGCAGAGTTTAGAGGACCTTTTGTCACTCAAAGCACTATTGTTGAGTAAACACAGTAAACACTAGCCTAGAATATGCTCTGCCCATTGTTCATCTGATTCTGTCTTTCTCTTGACAATGAATGATGTTGTCATATTCCTTTAGTGTGCCAGCTGCTATAGACAAGATTATTGGCTTTCCCCCCCTGGCTCTGCAATCATCCCTTTTCAGAAGATGACTACTCCATGGGGAAAACATTCATCAGTTTGGGCACTGCAGCAGCAATGAGGTAGAGCTGATTTCAGAATTTCCTGTCCAGAGTCCATTGGAGTTGGGCAACTAATACATTTAAAGCAATAACAACAATAACAGCTTCTCTAGACTGATTAGTTGCCCCTCTTTTCACATCCCATCTGGGCATTTCATAAATTAAAATAAAGTGAAATAAATTGTGAAAAACTTAGGATGATACCATATAAGAAATAAGACCTCAGAGGAGACAAACAGATTAAACTGCTATAATCGTACAAGTGTATAGCTACTTAGGTCTTGCTTGTAGAGGCAGAGAACTGAAATTGCCTTCTAAGCAACCTCTCTGTTACTTCATGGAGGGGAGAGGAAATATTTGACAAAAAAGAGAGAAACTAGAAAATAAAGCCCAGTAAAAGATTTCTTATTATTTTCTGGACATTGCAATGAGGAACAAGCACATCTGCTACATTTAGAAGTACAGATTCTCAGTTATTCCATTTCAGTGTAATGTTAACACTGTCAATAGAGAACCGCAGGAATATGTTCTCTGTTTTCCCTAAAATAAAAAGTAGCCTAATTGTTTAAGACTACAATGAAAAATCAATATCTAGTTTGATAAATGTGAATGTATGTCATTTGTGAAATTACATAATTGACATAAATGATATCATTTACCATAAAACCTCAATTTAGTACACAAACTTTCTTTTTGGGAAAAGTGCTTCAAAATAATGGACATTACGCCATTAAATGGCCATGAAGTTAGGCCACAAATTTTGCCCAATGCATCCCACATCTGTTAAAAATTGAATTGTGCAAATTTTCCCTTTCTTCCTGAAGTAAAATATTAGAAGTTGATTCTGTTATCCTTTATCTTGTTGGAACCCTGGAAAAAGATGGAGGAGGTGTTGGGTATGAATGAAATTCTGGAAGAACATTCAGAGGGTAAATGCTGGGAGGCAAAGGGCTGTTGTGGAGGCCAGTTAGTAATGAGAGATTCTATGCATCTATATATTTCCATGTGTGTCCAATCACACTTGGCCAATAAAGAATTCTATTCTATTCTATTCTATTCTATTCTATTCTATTCTATTCTATTCTAATTTCCAAAACACACTTCTGAGCATGTGCAAGTCTGACAACCAGATCACTTGACCTCACCTTCAAGATAAAGGCTGACCAAGTGTCATATCTTGAAACTGTGGTTCATTCAGGGGATGGAGATGCAATGAAGCCAGTGTTGTGCAACCAAAGAGGAAGAATGGAGCAGAGTAGGTCTGACTGCATCATGATAAAGAGTAAGTTGGGGTAGACCATTAGAAGAAGATGCTAGATGAGCCTAGGACCCAACCTTTGCCTGGCAAGGAAGTATCTTCTGGGCAAGTATGTTTGTACAGTATACAAGTGGTTTCCAAGTGACCACAATGGTCTTTCAAGGATATACTGCATTAGTTTGATCTAGTAGTTAAGGCATTGGGATAGAAAGCGGGAGATTATGAGTTCAAGTCCTTCCTTAGCCATAAAAGCAAGCTGGGTGACTTTGGGTCAGTCCCTCTTTCAGCTCACATCACCTCACAGGGTAGTTGTTGTGGAGAAAATAGGAGAATTATAGTGTGTGGATATCTTCACCATCTTGTGTTGTTTATAAAAATAGTAAAGGTAGGATACAAATAAATCTAATCTAATACTATATTATTCTTCGGCTACTTAAAGCATACTTCTTCCTATTACATCCACCTGGCCCACCAGGACAGGAAGGGAAGGTACATTATTGGTTTCATCAGTTAGGCATGTACATCTGATAGAACCACCAAAGGAAAGGAAAGGAAAGGAAAGGAAAGGAAAGGAAAGGAAAGGAAAGGAAAGGAAAGGAAAGGAAAGAAAGAAAGAAAGAAAGAAAGAAAAAAAGAAAGAAAGAAAGAAAGAAAGAAAGAAAAAGAAAGCAAGAAAGAAAGACCTTCTCAGTGGTGGCCCTTTTTCTATGGAAAATCATTCCCCTGAGGTATGGTTGGTTCCTACCCTGTTGCTTTCCTAAAAGACGTTTTTTTGTCAGTGAACCTAGGAATCACAAATGGAGATAGAGCTGTTCAAGTGGCTGATTTGATTGTGTTGCTGCTGTCATGGGGGATGGGGTGGACATTTTTATGGGTTTTATTCAATGGTGGGTTGCCCCCGGTTTGGTCCGGTTTGCGCGAGTAGGTAGCGGTGACGCTGTGATGTCATCGAACCGGTTCGCAGCGTCCCGGACCCGGGCCCACCCACGCGGCTGAACTCACCTTTTTTTCAAAAAATCGGCAAAATTAGCTCTCTGCGCATGCGCAGAGCGCTTTTTCGCCGATTTTTTGGAAATTAAATTTTCTGCGCATGCGCGGTAGCACGGTTTACGCGCACGCATGAGCGAAGCGAGTGGGCGCGTGCAAATTTCGCGCGCGTGCACGAAGAGAACCGGTAGCAAAGGTGGGTAGAACCCACCCCTGGTTTTATTGTGTGGTATATTTTAAATAACTAAATACTGTAAGCCACCCAGAGTCACCTAGATGTGAGTTGGATGAGTTTATAAATTTATTTCATAAATAAATAAATAAACTATTTTTATATTTTTAATTAAAAAATACATATCTTTCAGAATGTGGATAACCTGGATTTCTTTTATAATATGCTGATTTTAAGCTCACTTGTCATTCTTCTTGTAACCTCCCAAAATAGTGAGGAACTCTGATATAGCTTTGCGGGATTTAAACTGGGGGAATCTAACAATTTTTTTAAAAAAAGAAAGGAAAGAAGGCAAGGTAGCTATTTGTCTTAACTGAATAGCGATGTGGGTATGCTAGGTTTTTTTTTAATGGGATAAATATTTGACTGCACCTATTTTGATGCACCCTAACCTCTGTAAACCTCAAAGGCAATAATTTATTTACTTAGTGTCTCCATCCAAATTATTGCCCATCTCAGATTTAGAAAATTCCATGCCTTGGAATAATATTCTAACTTTCAAGAACAGTATGGCATTCTAAATGAGACATGTATCTTGATAAACAAATTTATCAAGACCAGCAGTGAAAAATGCCTTTATATCTCTTGGGTAGTCACCTTCTTACTTCTCTAGCTGTTAAAATGTCTAGGCTGGACATTTTAGACATAGCTTTGCTTTGCAAACCACCATCACCTTTGTTCCCGACTCAGCAAAGTCCATGCTCGTTCAGGAGACACAACGTCCTTTTGGAAATCATGCTCACTGCATAACCCTACAGCTGCTTGTAAACATTTCCAAATCATATTAATCATCAAAGGCATTCCTTTCAGCTCTGTCAAGAAGCAGGGAAGTGGTGATGATGCCAGGGCAGGGAGGGCAGGAACTGTGTGACAGAGACAAGGCCACTGAAAGGAGAACAGTGCTCAGACCAAGACAGGCCAAAGTCAAAGTGTCAGCCTGTGAATGGGAATGTGGAGCTCAGGGAGGAACCCCAGCTCTTGGTGCCCTCCTTGCATTCAGCTGGAGGCAGCATTTCACAACCTCCTGCCATGCCTTTGCACTCCTGGTTTTAACATGCATAAATCATAGGCATGTCATCATCTTGATATACAATTATCTCAAACACAGTCAGGCCTCTCATCTTGAGATGAAACTCAGAGCACCTGCCCTGCAAATAGAAAATGCATTTTGTGTATATAAACAGGACATTAACATACAAATTGGTTGTTGTTAGCAATACTGTTCACTGAAATTTTGAACCACAGTGTACATTTTACAAAGTGAGAATTGCTGATTTGAAAGGAAGACAACAATTTTAAACAATTATTTGCTCCTGCTAATTGCCCATTTATGACAACATGGTGTTTAATTTATGTTTATCAAAATTACCAGAGCTGAAAAATAACATTTTTGAACCAAAAACCTGGAGGCTGTATTAAAATCAATTCTCATTCCTTTTGGCTTAGTAAACAGACTTATCCTGCAAATTCAGCACTATTATTTACTAATTTGAAGATATAACCTTTGCCATTGCAAGACTACATCCACATGGCACTGTTTCTCTCTGGAGGAATTCCCTGGAAACCAATAACACTTTCATCTACACATTTTAATTTATCACATTCTCTGATTCCAAAAACTGTCTTAGAATTCCTAATCATTCACCAGAGCATCTCTATAGAATCGTGCCATGTTGGAGCCTCTCCAGTTCTGCTAGAATCAGTCCCTGCAGAGTAGAGTACAAAGACAATATGATCCTTTAAATACCAGGAGTTTCATGAGTAGGTGGCAATGTTAGAAACTTCTTTTGGACATTATTTAATTCTAAGTCTTGAGTATCTTGATTCTACAATCAAAATAGAATCCAGGGGTGGATTCTACTTACCTTTACTACCGGTTCTCTTCATGCACGTGCTTTGCTCGTTCACCGTGTGCTCTCGCTTCACTCACATGTGCGCATGCCAAACACACGCTCCGCGCATGTGCAGAAACTGCTCTACATGAAAAAAAACTAAAAACAAGTGCTATCTGCACATGCGCAGAGCAGAAAAACAGAAAAAAACGGAGAAAAAAAGTACGGGCACGTGGGTGGGCCCAGCTCCCTGACGCAGAGAACCGGTTCGGTGACGTCACACCATCACCGCTACTGGATCGCGCAAACTGGGCCGCACCGGGAGCAACCCACCACTGAAATGGACCATCATCCTGCTTTACTGCCTGAAGTTTTGGTAAGTCCACAAGTGTGTCATATGACAACCTTCTTTAGTGTAATGCAGTCGATAAGCATTTAAACTACAACTCCCAGAATGCCCAGGCAATAATAAAAGTGGGTATGTTAATTAGGTTGCAACTTCTACAATCCCAAATACATTTTTGAGAATATCGGATTGGGGAAAATGCCAATAAATGTAGAATAAGTTGAAAGCTGTACTCATAAGAGCCACGGTGGTGCAGTGGTTAGAATGCAGTACTGCAGGCTCCTTTTGCTGATCACCGGCCACCAGTAGCTTGGTAGTTTGGGTTTCACTGACTCAAGGTTGACTCAGCTTTCCATCCTTCCGAGGTTGGTAAAATGAGGACCCAGATTGTTGGGGACAATATGCTGATTCTGTAAATCGCTTCGAGAGGGCTGTAAAGCATTGTGAAGCGGTATATAAGTCGAAGTGCTATTGCTATACTGGGTATAAAATCATTTTCCCAATATGTTTCTCTCACATGTTGATAAATAGTGAGGGGAAGGTTCAGAGATAAGAATATCAACATCATGTAAGACAATATAAAGATCAATGTCCCCAGGCTTCCAGGGAAGAAATGGTGAACTGAAAAGTGGATTACTGTAGCAGAATGACCCCTTCTTCAATAAATTGTCTCCAGAAAAGGACAGGACTTGAGATTGCTCCTCATGAGGAGACTGTAAGAAAGTCTATGTTGGTGAGTTTAGAGATCTGGGCGAGGTGGGAATCACCATTTTACTCAAGCTGCAGTTGATGCCTTTGAAAGAACATTAAATTTGCATACTTCCTTTTCTAAACAGTTTTGGAAATTGCTTCTTGATTGCTTTTCAGCTATTAGGAACCTTTGGATAGCCAACTCTGATAGCACTTTGAGCTTCCTTCAATCTTTAGTGAGCAAAGATTTAACTACAAGTTTTAAAACCTTTTGAAAAAATTGGAATAGCAAAAGAATGATTAAAACTTTGATATTAGAAAGCTATAAATGGACTAAGGATCCAGATAAATTTGAAATACAATTTTGGGATTCATTATAAAAGAATTCTTCCCATGGTAAAATGCTTTTGTTTTTATTTATTTAAAAAAAAAAAGATTTTAAAAATTCCAAAAGGAACTAGAAGGGACTAAAGATTTTAGTTAAATTTTTAAAAAAGATCAATATTCCCAATGGTAAACTGACGACATAACTCTTCACAGTTTTTCCTTCCTCTTTGTTGGAGCCAACAAACTCCAGCAAAAGTACTGGAGTTTGAATGCCTAAACCATAAAAAGTTTCTTTAAAAGTTTAAGCCATAGAAATATCAGTTTTTCAAAAGTCAATATCTTGTATGAAAACATTCCACTATAAATTAGTGGTCCAGAGGAATGCTGTTGATATAATTTACTTGGACTTCAGTCAGACATTTGATAAAGTAGATCATAACCTACTACTAGATAAAATAGAAAAGTGTGGGTTAGACAGCATCACCACCAGATGGATTCGTAACTGGCTGACCAACCACACTCAATGTGTGGTTGAGGGAAGTATGTAGTATGTAGTGGAATACCTCAAGGCTCTGTTTTAGGCCCAGTACTGTTCAACATCTTCATCAATGATTTGGACAAGAGAATAGATGGGGAACTTATCAAATTTGCAGACGACACCAACGTAGCAGGAATAGTCAACATTCCGGAAGATAGGCTTAAGATACAGAAGGATCTTGACAGACTTGAACATTGGGTGCTATTTAACAAACTGAAATTCAATGGTGAAAAAAGTAAGGTTCTATATTTAGGCATTTAGGCAAGGAAAACAAAATGCACAGGTACAGTATATGTGGTACCTTGCTCAATAGTAGTAATTGTGAGAGGGATCTTGGACAACCATTTAAATATGAGCCAGCAGTGTGCAGCAGCTGCCAAAAAAGCCAACACAGATCTAGGCTGCATAAACAGAGGGATAGAATCAAGATCACATGAAGTGCTAATACCAGAGGTGAAATCCAGCAGGTTCTGACCGGTTCTGGAAACCCAGTAGCGGAAAATTTTAGTAGTTCAGAGAACTGGTAGCGGAAATTTTGAGTAGTTCAGAGAACCAGCAAATGTCGCCTCTGGCTGGCCCCAGAGTGGGATGGAATGGAGGTTTTGTGGTATCCTTCCCCTGCCATGCCCACCAAGCCACACCCACTAAGCCACACCACACCTTCCAAGCCATGCCCACAGAACCAGTAGTGAAAAATTTTGAATTTCACCACTGGTTAATACCACTTTATAATACCTTAGTAAGGCCACACTTGGAATCCTGCATCCAGTTTTGGTCGCCACGATGTAAAAAAGATGTTGAAACTCTAGAAAGAGTGCTGAAAAGAGCAACAAACATGGTTAGGGGACTGGAGGCTAAAACATATGAAGAACGGTCGCACAAACTGGGTGTGTCTAGTTTAGTGAAAAAAAGGACCAGGGGTGATGTGATAGCATTGTTCCAATATCTCAGGGGCTGTCACAAAGAAGGAGTCAAGCTATTCTCCAAATCACCTGAGGGCAGGACAAGAAGCAATGGGTGGAAACTAATCAAGGAGAGAAGCAACCCAGTGGTGGGTTTCTCCTGGTTTGGCCCGGTAGCGAAGGTGAGTGGAACCCACCCCTGAACTAGAAGTCTAAAAACAAAAAAGTACGAAGAAGATTTTTGTCCCAATAATATGGAGGTGGGGGAAAGAAGTAAATAGTAAAATATACTTGGCAATATTAATGAAAGCTACTGTCTTACATTTTCTTAACCCAATAATATGCAGCAATAAAGCACTGTAATTTATCTCTGCTTTTGTACTCTCATAGTGTACAAAATGAACATATTTGAACAATTAAACTAAGATACAAATTTTGAAAGAAAGATACATTTGCAATATCTATTGTTTGCCATATATAATTTTTAATTAAGAATTTCAATTATAATAGTAAAATCTAATATAAACTATGAAATGAGCATAAAGAGAAAAGTAAATATGCAAGAAAAACAAAAGAGCAAAAGAGAAAAGTAGGAATATAACAAGGAAAAATGAAACAAAGATATAAAGAAGTCATTTCCATGTTTTATCCAAAGTATAAACAAATTTAGTAACCCTCTCTAGAGTTACAAATATTTATTTCTTTATCCCATAACCCGTCTCTTATCTGTACACAAATCCATAAAATATCAAATTTCCTCTTAGCAGAAAGTCAATATTCAGTAGTAACAACATATTTTGTTTTAACCTTGATCAAATAAACCATCTTTATATTTCTTCCTTTAACATCTAACTTACTTCTAGAGTCCTTTTATTTCTAATCTGCTTTTAGAGTCTTAATTTTTAATTCATTCAAATATTGTCATAGAATTTAATTTCTCTTTATGTCTTGTCTTCCAGCTACCATCTCATAGAGTTTTTCAAGGTTTTAACAAGCTTCTTTTGTAAATTTAGTAGGAAAAAAAATCTATCTACCATAATCACTCTCTTGGCTTGTCAGTATTTCTCTTTTACATTTTTAAATCTCAGCCAGTTTGTTTTGTAGATACAATTAAGCATACTTTTCTAAATCATTCTCTTACAATCAGCTGTAAATTCTCTTCCAATACTATATCTTTTCATGCAAAATTTGTTCTATATCTGATATCTCTGTATTATATATTTTCGACATATTCTATCCATGGAAACGGATATCATTATTTTCATTGTTGATACTGTAGTTATTATTATCTGATTCCATTCTTCAAAAGTCCCCTTCAGTATTTTTACTGTCATTATGCTTTGCAAAATCTTAGTGGCCTGTATACCTTTAACCTACCTAAAATCTTTAGTCCCCTCCAGTATCCTGCTTTTAAATAAACTTGCTTATCTATCAGTAGTGGGTTCAGTGGTGGGTTGCTCCCGGTTTGGTCCGGTTCTATAGAATAGGTAGCGGTGACTCTGTGACGTCACCGAACCGGTTCTAATACTCCCGGACCGAAGCCCCATGCGCGCCCATACTTACTTGTCCCTGCACGCAGTGTGCACAGCGCACTTGTGTACATGCGCAGGAAGCTTTTTTTGAGATTTTTTTGCTTAAAAAAGCTTTGCGCATGCGCAGGAGTGCCCGTTCGGCATGCGCACGTGCCAAATGCGCGCTCTGACCAGCAAAGGTAGCAAAGGTACGTACTTACCATACGTAGCAAAGGTAAATAGAACCCACCCCTGGGTGGGTTGCTACCAGTTGCAACCAGTTTGCCCCAGTTCAGGTGAACCAGCAGCAGCATTGGCGGGAGGCTCCGCCCACTCAGCCTGATGTCATCAAATATGCTCTGCGCATGCACAGAAGTGGCACGCATGTGAATCAGTAGTAAAGGTAAGTGAAACCCACCACTGTTATCTATGTTATGTTTTGTAAAACCAAAAAAGAATCCCATGAGAAATAGAGTTTATACTTTATCATTAATATCCAATACCCAAATCTTGTAAAAATTTCAATATTCCAATTTTATCTGGATGCTTAGAATATCTATAATTTTCTGAGATCAAATTCTTAGTTACTTTCTGGCTGTTTATTTCAGATGCTATAATTTATAAGGTTATAATTAAAATTTTCTTTCATTCAGGAATTGAAGGTAACTTGCCCAGCATTTTCAAACCTGTAAGTCCAAAGGTCTCTAATAGCTTCATAGTAGTTAATGAGCAATTTTCAAAAGTGATTGCAAAATGAGGTTTGCAAACTGAGCATCTTTTAAAAGTTTCTGCCACTGTTATGAGCATGAAGGCTAATCCCTCTGTTTCCCAGTGCTTTAACCTGGAGAAAACCATTATCTTGTGGTCTCCTCGTGAGAAGCAGACATCCAGAACATACGTGGGCAATATCTTATCCACTCTATCTGGAGAGCTTTCAAGAAACCATCTACTCATCTGTTCCTTGGTCTTTGCCCTGGTTGTTGGTTCCACTCTCATAGAGCCTTCTTTAATTCGACATAACTTCCCTGGAAGTTCTCAGATAGGTTTACATTTCCACTGTCAAGAACATTTAGATGTAGAATTTTATTATAGCAAAGATGGAAAAAAAATAATTAGTAGGGAAGATGGTGCACCATGTAATCAAAGATATTGATCCCTGGGTCAATGGGATGATTCATGTCTTCAAAATAAGGGTGCAAATTTATCCTTCATTCATACATACATACATACATACATACATACATACATACATACCATGTATATCTTTGTATGCGAGAATAAGATTGTATGTGTGGGATGGGATTGTGATTTGTGTAGAAAATACCATGTGGCAAGTTTATATTAGGCTCTCCAAATGATACATGGACTATTGCAAACACCATAATTTTTTCATTATGTTATTAAAAGGACATCAATCCAGTTCCAGTTGACTAATCGCTTCATAATGTCTCTTCAACCTTAACTATTTTGATCACGTAAATATAATTCCCAGTCACTGTAATCTATTCAGAAAGATTTTTAAAAGGTAAGTGCAATGCATTATTGATGGCGCTAATGAAATTACTATATCTATCACTCATTCTTAATGGGTCCATTTTAGTGACACCATGGAAAGTACGCATCAAACCAGGAAAATAATTAATATC
This sequence comes from Grayia smithii, assembly GCA_032468115.1. Lineage (NCBI taxonomy): Eukaryota > Metazoa > Chordata > Lepidosauria > Squamata > Grayiidae > Grayia > Grayia smithii. The sequence goes on from JANHFM010002881.1 coordinate 39,571, forward strand.
TCCAGACAGCAATTCTGAAGATGATAAAACCTTTTTTTCAGGACTGACAACTTAGGATGAAAAAAAATATGAAGGGAAAGCAACATACAAAAGGAATTTTATTAAAAGAAGAAAAGTAATTATGAGTCATTTATGTGACTGAAAAATATTACTATGGATGATCAAAATAATAGTTCTTAAAATATTGCCCTTTATGAGCTGAAATGGAGATGCATATGGCTAGTCTGCATTAAATACAATCTTCAAAATGGCAATGCTATGTTTTTCAAAATGTCCTAAGTACAATATTCCATAAGGTAAGAAATAATTTTACTTTGGACACAATACTGAGCTATTTTGGAGATTGAACTCAAGCACATTGACAATATTGCAGTTTTTCAGGAGAAGGCAAACTTAGCACTGACCTTCATATAAGCAGATATTACACTAAAAATGCACTAAGTTTCTGCAAAAACAAAAACGGTCCCAGAATATTCTGTTCCTAAATCATTGGTTATGAACATTATATAGGGTATGGGGGTACCCTTAAGGATCCGCAGCCTAGCCAGTCTCAGAGTTGCGGCGG
>JANHFM010002881.1:150297-163651 GCA_032468115.1 Grayia smithii
ATCACACTTGGCTAATAAAGAATTCTATTCTATTCTATTCTATTCTATTCTATTCTATTCTATTCTATTCTATTCTAATCAATAAAACATTCACTGCAATTCTCATTCAGCAGCCCATCTGGTCATTAGATTTTTAATCATCACACTACAAAAACGGTGTAGTTTGGCCAAAATATATGAGTCTTATCACTCATTCACTGAGATTACATTTATTCAATTAAGACCTACCTTAGTCGTCTTTACTTTGTTTCCAGTACTGCAACTCCATCCAGATAAATCTGGTAGTACTTTACATTCCTCTCCTTCTAGACATGGCTGCATTTGGCACCACCACTTCTGAAGCACTATTGATGCTATGAGAAAACAAGTGATGCTGTTAAAAATATTAGCAATTCATTAGATTCATGCTGTATTTTTTCTTAACTCAACTTATACTCCCAGTGAACTCCAAAGATCTCAAAGTAAGGTTATGTTACACAATGTATTTCAAGAAGCACTCAACACATTATCAGATGTTATCATTGCAGCTCCAGACTGGCTGTATAGATGGAAGTTCAAATCAATGTCCTATTAAATGCAAGTGAATATTATATATGGTATGTGTAAATCAGAAGTATTGAACTGATATATTCAGATTTATTTATTTATTATTTTTGAAATAGGAACTGAGACAAAATTCATATCATCCAGAGTCTACCATGGAGCACACCTATGGAAGGAAGAAAGGTTAAAAATAATAATATAATACAGTTACAAGGAAAGCCATTCTAATTTTTTGAGATATTTTCACACACTTACATGAATACATACAAACATGCTTGAACAAAACTGTCCTACACAAAGTTCAGCCACTGATCAAACAAATCCAAGATTATTTCCTGTGGCTGCACCAATTATGCAGCAAGCAAAGGCAAGACAACCATTTTTCAAGGGTTTTTCCAGCTGCCGTTTTGCACAGAACTGATGGTGGGATTTGATAGCCAAAATGGTCCACTCCAATTCTGTGAAGATGGTAGAGATCAACCTAGGACTGCCTATACTCAGTCTGCATTCTTATTATTGAAATATAACCTATTCACCATTCTTAAATTCAAAAGCTATATGGTTACTTTTATAAACAGATGATAAAAGGGTGAGCAATGAAACAAAGGAGCTTTATAGAAATACAAGAAGGCATTTTAAAAAACAATCATCACTAAAATTAATTATAACTTCCTATTACAAGCACATTGCAAATAATGAAAATAGTCTCCTATATAATACATACTAGGAAAAAAGGTTTTATTTGAAGTATGAATATTAAACAAAAAATTACACTGCAAAAGACAGAACAGTATCTTGGCAATTGTAATTAAAACAAGAGTAACTCTGGAAAGTTAAGAAGTTGAGCAGCCAAAAAAAACAGTATGAAACTTAAATTTTCTCAGTCAAAGCCATCCGACTTATCAATTGGCTTTTCTACCACAAGGGAAAATCTTTTTAAAGATTAAAAGCCCAAGGCATTTTTCATGTGATTTTTAAAATTCATAGATAGAAAAAGAGATATTTTTATCCAGGAAGTATTAAACAGCAAAGCCAATCCTTCCACTCAAATATTCAAACTCCTAGCCTCTTACAGGAGTATCTTTTCGTTTTTCAGTTCTATATTATTTTAAAAGGAAGTTAACTAGTTTCTCTAGAAAAGCCAGTGTTTCTTCCCACTAATCTTACTTGCCATCATCTTTGCCATAAGTACTGCCATCTACAAATTGTAGTTTATTTTCTTGCTTTCTCCTTTTGCTATTTTCAGTTCTGGTGTAACACTGAACAATTCTTAGTGGCTGCTAACATATGCTTATTCTTGGAGGCAAGTTGCAAGCAAGTAATATCTTATTCAATGCCTTTGAAAGTGATAGAATCAGAATGTTGTGTTGAAATTTGGGAGGCCCATTTGAAAATTGTCATTTATTCCATTTTAGATATAATTCTATCTTTCCCCCTTCCTCTTTTCTTAAAAACACCACCATGCAGAACTATGACTAATTGTATTCAAGTTTACATAGAACAATTTAACCACACATATGCACAAGGCCCTATTGCTAACAAAAATCTCTAGACCCCAAGCAAACTTTTCAGAATCGTTCCCTGTGTTTCAGCACCCTGAAAATGTTATATGCAACTGTCAAGGTCAACATTTTTTCCTTGTGATGTCTGATTGTTAAATTCCTTAAAACTGAAACAATGGTGAACTTTCAAGCTGAATAGCCATGGACTAGTTTTCCTTTGTGTTCTGTGTTTCACCAACAGCTGTGGCTGGCATTCTTCAGAGGCAGAGTGAGCTGATTAGTGATGTATCACTTGGCAGCTCATAAGCAACAGAAATGGGGTGAATGGCTTCTTGTATTTGATGCTGGCAAACTGATTTTTGTTTGGTTCCTTTTTCAATTGGTTCATTCTGAAGAAACACCAAGAGTACTGGTTCCTGACTGGTCCGGAGCAGGTTTCTCATTGGCTTTTGTGTAAGTGGAATTCTGATTGCTTTATTCTGGATAATTTTAAAATTGGTTCATTCACTAAAATGTTGTAAATGCATTTTGCATTACAGCACTATTCTTATTAACTGCATGTGTGTGTGTTGCTTTGTTCCTATCTATCTGCCATCTTCCATCAGTTCATCAATTCCAAGACTAAGACAGTTCAGGTGTAAAGCCACCTCCCTTCCACCCCAGAAAGTCACACCCACACATGTCCAACACTCAAAAATTAAGTTCTTTAATTTTTACATTTCATTGCCTGGGATTGTTTCATCAATTCATTGTCCAAATACACCCTGTTGTGACACTATGTTGGGCAAAGAAAAGCAACTAAACCTCAATAATCAGTTTGATTTGTATTCTGCATTGTTCAGTGTAATTACAGGCTTTTCACTCTTTTTGCATAGGAGAGGGGAGAGACAAAAAGTTCTACCTCTTTCTGATATATGGGCAAGCCACCTTAGAAAGCAGATGAGACCTAGATTAAGAAACAGAAGAGGGGATATGCCAAGCAGAAGCACTTAGAGAACTCTTTTATACTTCACTGCACCTTCCTCAGCTTCTGTGATCTATCAGCTGGGCTATTTTTAGACAAGATTTAGTATTATTCCAAAAGAATACTGTGTTCAGAACTCTGGTAACTGACATGTTATAGATGCAGAACACCTTTCTGTCTGCCATCCATTAAATCAAGCAGCTTAACCCATCATTCAAAGCTCTTACCAATATTCATCCAGCCTTGCCCATCACATGTTAAAGACAGAAAATTGTGGTTTTCCTACTAGCAGGTGACATTTGGTGAAGAAATATGAACTAGGGGCATCCATCAATCACTTTCCTTAATGTGTCCCACATTAATACAATAACAACAGTACCACTCACTGATTTCATTACTAAAACAAAATAGACTTGGTCATTGTGGCAGGAATATTTATGCCAATATTCTGCCATTCTGGATGGTGTTATAATAGTTATCTGACCAGTTATCTTAATTTTTAGTAAGGAACAAATGAAGAAAAGATAGAGTGGGAAACACTTTTAAGATAGCATCATAATTCCCTCACCCACAAGATACGATGCTGGTTGGAGCAAGTATCCAGGAAGGGAACTTTAAAATGTATCTTCATTAGTTGCGTTTTCTACAGAAAACTTTACATATGGTCATACAGGGTAATACTGGAATAATATGAATGCAAGACCCATAACCAGAGTTGGGGGGGGGGAACCATGATCAAAACTGGAACGGTTACCAGTCATATTCTGCAAAGCCAGGGCCAACGTTTCATTCTTAAAAGAAGAATAAAGATTGATAGACATTGACAGGAAGCACACAGCACACAAGAACATTGGTTGGAAAGTATGTATTCTCCCATTAGTACTTTGTTGCCTTGGGACAGCTTCAAAGGTCCAAGACATGTTAATGACAAGTGATCAAGAACAAGCTGTCATGAAAGGTTAACTACAGCTGGGATTTGGGACCTTGAGGTTCTCTGCTTTTCTTAGGGCTTTTGCCTCCACAAACTTTTAGGCCTGGTAAACTAGACACAGGCAAAAGGATCTCAGTCTGCCTTTGCTGACACGCCAGCAACACACTGATTTCACTTTGCCTGTCAGCTCTCTCCTATATCATGATAATGCAGCTGCAGTCCAAAAGCTGAGAATACAGAAAAGTGACAAATAAGCAAGCAATGTTGCATGGTGTGCTGCCCTCCTGAGCACAAAACAGCAAGCCTCAGGCTGCCTGTTTCCTCTTCTCTGCCACTGCAGTCAGTTCTACCACTTCATTCAAACTAAGCAGGATCTGTCATTAGGTCTGCAATGGAGGAAGTCTGATTAGCATATTCGATGGTTTGTTAACAAGTGTGGTTCATAAAGCATGATTTGTTTTATCCAACATAGTTTAAGTTAACCATTGTTCTCTCTTTGGACAAGTTTAAACACAATTCTTCCTTATTGTAGTATTCAGGACAGAGAACTGCATGAGCCTAAAAATCACAGTTTCTAATGAAAGCAAGGTAGTACTTCACCATTATGTGACACAAGAATTAAAGAGAAGATATCACAATAGATTTATCCACTGTAAGGGGCATATACAGGGGCAATATGGATTAATATCTGAGCAGGAACACAGTTATTGTATAGCTATTTTCATACTAGTGACTTACAGTGTTTTTGTCACTTATGGTTAAAGGCTGTCCTCATAAACTGACAAAGCAATTAATGATGGTCTAAAGTCCGTTGTGAAAAATAAACCTTAAAAACATAGATTTTATTTAAGGTGTTTTTTTTAGAAAAGGATTGCTATTATTATTATATATTATTATTTATAATAGCAATAGCACTTAGACTTATATACCACTTCATAGTGCTTTTACAGCCCTCTCTAAACGGTTTACAGAGTTAATATATTGCCCCCAACAATCTGGGTCCTCATTTTACCCACCTCGGAAGGATTGAAGGCTGAGTCAACCTTGAGCCAATGAGATTCGATCTGCTGAACTGCAGCTAGCAGTCAGCTGAAGTAGCCTGCAGTACTGCCTCTAACCACTGCACCATCTCGGCTCTATTATTATTATTATATACCATTGTTATATAATTGATCTTTGTGTAGAAAGAGCAGCAGAACCGGCAACTTAGGAATCAGTCAGGAATGACTCTCCACTGCTTTTCATTTTGTGCCTTTTGTCCCCACTTGTAGACCTCACAGCCTTCCAACATTTCAAACTTCCAACATAATGCTGTCAACAGTCAACCCTTTAAAACGTTTTGCAAGATGTCACTAAAGATGAAAACATGTATTGCTGAATTATTCTCTTCTTAAGGTAATAAGAAACATACCCAACTGAAACTCTTCACCACTGACTTTTTTAAAATATAGAGAATTCTAATGCTTCATTTTAAAGTTCTTGCAAATAACTTAACATCCCTCTTCACCGTAACTTAATTGTCTGAAAAAGATACTACAGTTTTAGAATTGTTCAAAACACATTTCAGTATTGACAGTAAGACAAGAATTTTGGATGGTGCTAAAGCATCTGGACTAAAATGTTACATTTGCTTTAACTGAACATGTTGGCTTTCCAGTTTTAGAGGATTCAATTTCCTCTTGTAATAACTTCAAAAGTTATTTTAAAGTATTAAAGTATTAGCACAAAAAAATTCCAAACTTTTGTTAGAGATTAACCTGAAATTGATCATGTCAATAAGGGTCAGATAAATAAATAAATAGTCAGTATCTTCTAAAAATCTTCAGCCTTTAATGCTGGAAATACAACTTTAGGAAGGACCTAAATCCCTTCCTTCAATATTGAAGGTATTAAATAAAATATTTATAATTGCATCTACAATGATTTTTGGAATTAGCCTCTTCATTTCCATACAGAAGTAAACGTCGAAACATATGCCCAAAGTTAAAGCTGAAGGCAGGAATGTTTTTTTAACTACCTAGAGTTTTCTATTCCATTCTAATTTCTTTTTTGCTCTCCTTTTTTTAGTATAGTCAGTTCATTCATTTTTTATTCTCAGATTCCTGTCCTCTGGTAGTGCTTATAGATACATATTATTGTTGAAGTCACCAGGGCAACAGAATAAATAGCATGCATTTAGCAGCCATTTATGTTTGCCAGAAGCCCAGCATCTATTAATCCATTCTGTCATTCTTCTATTAACATATACTGCTTATAACTAGTACATATGCCCTATACAGGTAGTCCTCAATTTACAACAGGTCACTTAGTGACTGTTCAAAGTTACAACAGCACTGAAAAAAGTGACTTAAGACAGTTTTTTACAGCTACAACCTTTGAAACATTCCCATGATCATGTGACCAAAATTCAGATGCTTGGCAACTGGTTCATACTTATGACCATTGCTGTGGCCCAGGGTCACTGATCCCCTTTTTCGACCTTCTGACCAGCAAAGTCAAGAGGGAAAGCCAGATTCACTTACCAACCGTATTACTGCAGTGATTATCAACTGCAGTGATTCACTTAACAACTGTGGCAAGAAAGATCATAAAATGGGTCAAAACTCACTTAACAATGTCTGACTTAACAACGGAAATTTGGGGCTCAATTGTGGTCATAAGCCAAGGACTATCTGTATAAAGCTACTACCATCCATAATCACCTTCCATATTATCTCAAGAATTTCTGTTTTCAAGTAAGAGGTTTCTGAATTTCCCATAACTTTACAATAGTTCAAACAGTCGTTTGAGGACTTGAAGATAATAGCTGTAGCTATTCTATTCTATTCTATTCTATTCTATTCTATTCTATTCTTTCTGACATTCACATTTCTTTTTCCCTTTTATTTCTCTTTTTTCTTTGCACTTTAATTGCTAAGGCATGGCAAAAGAACTATATGTTTGACTGGAAACTCTTGCCTGCATGATGATTTCAATGAAATCTCAATGGTAATTTTAGGGAAATGCTTTGTTCACATAAACTGAAGCACTTTTCCAAAGCTGCTAAGAGATGCTACTCTTTCAGGGGAATAGTATCCTATGTTTTTTAAGTAGTTTCTTGGCATCACATATAAATCCATTTGCACCAACCAAGCTGCCAAGCCAATCAATAATGTACCGGCAGAGGCTTTGAGCCATTTCAAATAGATCCCAAATGACACTATTCAATAAAATATAGATGGGCTGAGAGGTTTTTTTTAGCAGTTTGCACAGGTGATTAGATTGCATGCTTTCATTCCTATGTGTTACGCCTACTTTATAGTAACAAGTTTTCCTACTTTTTAAAGTAGATTTCAGGGAGGGAATCTGGGATATTATAGCTAAATTGACCTTCCAACAAAAGGAAAAAAAGGAAATGTTGATATTTAAACACATCCCTTTTTTGAGTTACAATCAGACACAATTGCACATAAAATATTGGCTTCTGAAGTCAAAACTGGGCAATAATTACAGTTTCAATGGAAAAATTCAATGGTTTTTCCTTCTTTATAGAAAGAAAAATCTATAGTCAATTTTCTGAATAAGTGGAAGAGTCGCTGTTTTGCTAAAATCAGTTAAATAATTAATGCACAGCTTAATATCTACAATACTATACAATTATGAAATATCACATGCATATACAAAATCTACCAATTGTTTTTTTCTGTCGTTCATCTCTTCCATTAAATATATCTTGGTATCCTATGTCCTAAACCTCTTAGCAAAGCAGATTCTTTTTTTCCCAGGAGAGAGGAAGAACATCACTTAAAATAGCAAACTGACTACAGTATTTACTGCACCAATGTCCTTTAAAAAATACTAAGCAGTTGAAAACATACCATTGTATCTATACTATTGAGGAAGGCGATGTGACTGGCCTAGGCTTCCTGGCCTGTTTTGTATATTTTTATTCCACATCAGATTTCGTTTCCAGTAGTGGCAAGGTGTTGGTGGCCACAAATTTCTAGGAAGAATAGGAAACTAATAAGAGTATATCTCTTCAATACAAAACTTTGTTAGTTGTGAGCTACGATATTTATTTTGGCAAGATTCAATTAATTTCACATTTTGGATATCTAAGGAATAAATATTACAGATTACCATAGAAGGGCTCTACAATCAGCGTGAAAGATTGCAGATTATAACCAGTTAATCGGTTATAACAGAATTAAATCTGTGAAGTTTCTCTAAAAAAAATATTGAAAATACGTGCTTGAATGAAGGTTGTTTGCCATTGCAAAAGAAAGAAAACAGATGGAACTTGTTGAGAAACTTCAGGAACTTTCCCATGTGTGGGCAGTGCATGCAATCTTTAGGTCACATCTCAACTGAGACTTGAAGTCACAGGGCCAGTCATATTCTGCCAGACTCTGTTCCTATTACAAAACTGTTGAGGATGAATGAGTTCGGGACTGTAACAAAAAATAATACTGAATGTCTATTTTATGGGGACAGCATGCCTATTTTCTCAAGTTTTACTAATCCATCTTCAAACTTTGTTTCTGATTGAATATGCAATAGTATCACCATTTTCAACATAAACTAAAAAAAAGTCTAGAAAGCAGAAAAGCTTAAAGAAATGAATCGAACTGTGCAGTAAAAAGCAGCAGATTTTGGAGTACTTGACAAACCACTTTTTCTATTCCAAAAATAGTAATTGAAGAACATTCAGCTATGCCCAGAGTCTTAACTAAGTTACCCTTGCCTCCATTTGGAGGAGAGTCAGACTATTACACTATCGAGCTTATTGTTGCTTCTCCAGTCTGATGATCTTCAGGTATTCTTGGTCAATAAAATCTGTTTTAATCTGGTTTATGATATTAAAGTAGCAGTCCAACTTACTAGCTGTAAGACTAATCCATACTGAAGAAATGCTTGCAAGGCTTTCTTAATCCTACTTAGAGATTCCAAGAATTGAACCAATGACACTGAATACCACTAAATTACAGTGCTTTCCAAATCTTGGCTTTACCCAGACAGATACTGTGATGCTGTACAAATTCAAAAGCAGGACTGGGATGTAGAATCATCAGCCTTCCTTGCCATAGAAAATTATTCAAAGTGGCTAATCATGGTTGGTATTAATTGCTTTTAATGACTATCAGATACTCATTGACACTTTGAGCACAACTAAATGTATATTTGTATTCAAAGTTAAGTACACCATTAAGTTAGTATTTCAATATAAATTTTATTAGCTGTTAATAATAATTTGTACTTCTGGGCATTTCTTAATAAGAACTGGGGAAGGCTATGAAATGTTTAAATCTGAAAGCAAGGCAAATGCTCTGATCATGCAGAGGCACTCATGTAGCAGCTGCCTGTAACTCTTTAAAGAAGCTAAGTCATTTCTTGGTATTGTTGCATTTGGTTAAAACATGCTTGACAGGAAGTTTAGTCTGCTCCTATGTGCATTAAAGCATATTTCTGCCTTCAACGTACAGCCCTGTTACTTACAGAACACTGAACACCAAATAACATAGCTGGAATAGCTGATATTGTTAAACTATAGGTTCATATTTGATATAAATTTCCCAGCAAGCACAGCTATTCAGGCTCTTGAACAGGGTTGTCAAATTCAAAGCCCAGCGGCTGGATACAGTGCATGGGGTGCTTAGATGTGGCCCATAGGCCCGCCCTGGAAACAGTGAAGGACTGTCCTGCAGTGCCTTTGCCAGCAAAAATGGAGCTTGGGAGAGCTGCGTGCAGCCCTCCCGCGCTCTGTTTTCGCTGGCAGAAGATTGCAGGAGGCCATCGCAGCCGAAACAAAGCTCAGGAGCCCGTTTTCACTGGAAGAGTGCTCAGGCCACCATAGGTGCCCCTGACATTGAGCTGGCCATGCCCACCCTGGCCCCCCAAGGTTAAACAAAACCCTGATACAGCCCTCAATGAAATCGAGTTTGACATCCCTGCTCTCGAGCTATGAATCCATCTTTTGATCTCGTTATAGCCATGTCCAAGCATTCATACTGCAGACAGCTGTACACTTACCATCTACACATGAAGGAGCAGCATGTGTTGTCCCAGCCACCTGACCTGGAAAGCAGGAACATTTTACTGTTTGAGAGCGCTCTTCAATCTTATTCTTATTACAGCATCTGTGGGCAGCAATGACTTCACACGTACCAGGTTCTATGTGCACTGCAAGGAAGGAAAGCATATGGTACACCTATGTTTAAGGAGTAGAAAGACATGTAATACATACAGAATAAAATAAATTAAGTAACAAGTAGATCAAAAAGCTTAGCAGTTTTTTAAAAACCTTTGCTAAATGCATTAAATAAGAGCTGAGAAAAGAATACAATTTTTCAGCAGCCAAGTATCAGCAAGAAGACATGCAACTGGAAAAAAAAAATCAAAGGATACCATTCACAAATTGAGATTGCTCAGATAAGGCTCAGCTGACTCCAAAACACCAGCTGTATCTAAAACAACAGGTTCAATTAACTGTGTTTATGGGCAAATGCAATGGTATACTCATTATAAAGTCATTAGCTTTGGCTAATGTTGATTCCATAAAAAGGTTCCTCATCAAAACATTCCAAACTGAAAAATTGCATGTTCTTGTCATAAACTCTGACAAAAGTGTTTGAGTAAAATGTGGTACAAGCCACACAAGAATATTTTTAGACAGCAATATCCAGGTGAACTTGTATCAGCTTTCCCCAATATGTTGCCTTTCAAAATGTGTTGAAACCGCAAATGTCAGAATTGCAATTTCCAAATAATCTAGAGAAATTTCATGATAGGAAAGGCTGATATAGATTTACTCATAACTTCACTGCTTTTCAAATCTTCACTGATCCAAAACCAATCCAAATCCAAAGAAAAATTACATGTCATGACAATGGAAGTAATGGACATCAAATTGAGGTCATCTGAAGCTGATTTCTAGATCAATTTGAATTTAATAATTTTGTAGATTTCCCTTTCCTATCATTGCTTTTTTCTCCTTCTATCCTAGTGTCTAAAATTTATCATTTTTGAACATGATTACCAACTTGGGATCCAGGATTTTATGTGGAAATGCATTTGCTTTCCCTAGAAATCATAACCTAAAAGATTTATAGATGAGATACAATTTAATCCAAGAGTCTAAGCCTTTTATATCTTTTTCTGTTACCCGAGCAAGTTACAAAGTGCCCTGAAATGAATAAAGCTATATTTAATAATACTGCATTTCATTTCCCTTCTGTAACTAGGTTTGAGTCAGCTGATACATTATGTATATTTATCAAATTAATCGATTGTTTCTTCTTACTGTCATTTAATTTACATATGATTATCAGTAAAATAGAACTCAATAATGTTTTTAAGAATTCTAGTAAAAACACTTCATATTTGTTAAGTGTCAATCATTTGATGACTCTTTTACTTTTTGCTATTAATAATGCAATATACTGTAAGAGAATTTGCTTAACTTTAATTGCATGTCACAAGAAATGAAGCATAATGGCCACTTAGCTGGTCCAAAACAGGGGTATCTGGCACTTTACAGAGGCACTTTAAAAGAGTGCTTTGCTGGGATCTTCATAAGGTTGCAGACATGATTCTAATTGTAGAAATGTTCACAAGAATGACATTAATAATTAAATGATTAATTTCCCTGGAATTATCTCGTTTTTAAAAAGAACTACATTAACAGCCCCCTTGATATTTTCCTCAATATTTTTAAATTTGTAAATAAGGTAAAGGACAAAGCCAGTGGTATTGAAATAATTTTCTTAAACGTCCTTTCTTCAATGTCCTTCCCTTGCATAGGAAAGGGATCCAAGTCCAAGAAGACTTCCTGAACTAGAGGCTCAGGATTCATCATCAGCAATTTTACTACCATTATATGCATATATATCAGGAAGTAAATCTTGCATTTTATAAATGTTTTTTCTAAGAAAAGACACTGAAGATCAGTCTCCTAAAGAGACAGCAGCAGAATTAAAATTATTTGTCCCAGATAGTAAGAAAAGGCTCAGAGCCTATGTATATTTCTGCATTATTACCACTTCCATTTATGTATATTTATTGATATTTCATGGACGTTTTCTACTAATGAACCATCACTTTCATTTCTCCCCTTAATAATCACACAATTATCTATCCTGCAAATGTTTGGTAATAATATTCCTGACTATAAATTAGACACACAGCTTCTCTCTCCCTCTGTTTTTAAATTCTTTATTCAGTTTTAATGAAAATTTTCAATATGCAAAAGGAACACAGAGTTCTTCCTTTAAAGAAGCCAACAAGAATATTCTGGTATATAATCTGAATAAGTAATCACCTCTTGGATTTGATTGATTATAAATGCTGCAAAGGAATTTAACAGAACATATTTGACAAAAAGAAAGAGTTGTCAATTCATAAAGTTATTATTTGTACATAATAGGTATCTAGCTATTGTTCAGTATATGAAAGTCAGGACACTGCAGCAGACTTAAATGCTTTTTAATAAAGTATATGAAATATTTTTGATGTATTAGATTTCAGATATTGCCTTGAGAATATAAATTGGAATTCTAGCTTTTTTCAGTTTTACTTAAAACTCATAGGCTCATAAGATATATCTCAAAGTATATCCTCAAAATATGTAGGCTAATAAAATGATCTCTTAGTATTGATCATTGGAAATATTAGCAATTTCAAATGAATGTCCTATGAGGGAATAATTACTGTTTCACAGCTAGCCTTAACCCAAACAGAACTTTCTCAAGCTAGTCTGTTAACATATCTACAAACATTGCTGTGCCTTTCCTTAGGATCCAGCATAGAAAACAGTGTTTCCTGTAATAGGCTTTTTATATATTTCAAATCATAACCATTTACATCAGTCCAAACCCTTGTGCGTATAGTATTCTATGATGACATAACTCATTCTTTTTTTAAAAATCAAATATATTTTAAGTCTGGTCGAAATATAAATGATGATGTGATCAAGAAGTGGGCTTTTTAGAACAAGAAATATGTAGTTAATTGTTTTCATAAGTTTCATACTAAACTTTTATCATTAATTCATAAAAATCGGTAACTTTGAATACTTTATAAAATTTTTGACATAAATTTTGACTTATCTGTCTCTTTTCAATTCTTTACTACATCTTGTATTTGACTCCAAGTTTTTTATAGATAATTTCAGCATCTTTTCTCATCAAGATTTATTTGTACACTGCCCAGAATCACCGTGTGAGGGGATGGGAAAATTCCGGGATTCTAGAGTCATTTGATTGCCATTTGCAACCTTTCTACCTAAAGGCTTACAGGTGAAACTTGAAAAATTGAAATATCATGCAAAATTTCATTTATTTCAGTAATGCAATGTAAAAGCTGAAACTAATATATGAGATAGACTCATTACATGCAAAGCGAGATAGTTCAAGCCTTGATTTGTCATAATTGTGATGA
>JANHFM010002881.1:176031-190556 GCA_032468115.1 Grayia smithii
ACCTTCTGACAAGCTAAGTCAATGGGGAAACCAGTTTCACTTAAAAATGGTGTTACTAATTTAACAACCCAGTGATTCACTTTACAACTATGATAAAAAAGTCATAAAGTGGGACAAAACTCACTTAACAAATTTATCATTTAACAATATAAATTTTGGGCTCAATTGTGGTCGTAAGTTCAGAACTACCTATATGGCCTTTAAGGGATTTTGTATAAATGTCAGTGTAGATGCTAAGAGTCGACACCAACTTGATGGAACATAATCACTGTGTACACACACATGCACACTGTGTGTGCACACAGCACGATGTTACAGTAGTTAAAATCCTGAACTAGGAGCCAACAGACCCAAATTCTAGTTAGCTCTTAGGCAATAAAGTTGTCTGGATTACTTTAGCGCGATTACAACAGTATTTCTTATCCCTAGGTTGGAAGCATGAAAAACATTTAAGTACTAACTTACAGCATGATAGATTATGATCCATAAATTTAAATGAAGCAGCTTTTAGCCTGCAGTCGATTGGTTTGGGCTGACCACCTCTCTCACATACTTTTACACTTATATTCACAGTGCATCTCCCGATCACAGAAAGGCTGCCTACACCTATATACTCCAGGTCAAACAGAAAAAACTCCAAGGTTGTTGTACCTTGTCAGACAAATCAGTTAACCAAAGGCAATAAAGCTTAAGCCCAGAATAAAACTTTGTGTTTTTTTATTATTATTATTAATCAGTGGTTTTAAGATTGAAAGGCACAATAATATATCAGGTCTACTATATACACAGCTGCTTCCTCTTCCTTGTAATATATTTCATATCAGAAACCTTGAGATGGCCTTGCCAGCCAAACTGCATTTGAAGCTAACAAATATGTTGCTTTTCAGAATGAAAATATTACTGCTGCCCAAGAGTAGTACGGATGTGAACAAATGATGTGGGCAGCAAACAGCTGAACTCAAAGTCAGTGAGTCTTTTAAATAGTGATGCCATTCAGATTTGTTTTGGTTTTTTTTTATTCTAGATTTAAACTTCTAAATGGGAATATTGTATCTCCAAACTTCAGATTTCCATTAAATTGTAAATTCTCAGAGAACATCCTCTTTATATCCAGGTACTCAAAAACACCAACAGTTGGTCCTGATAATGTAAATTCATTATGAATGATTAATGAAGTAACAGAACCTTAATAAACAAAAATATTTTAATCAGTTGAAAATTCTGTGAAGCTGCCTTCAATTAAGAAATGTCCTAAATTCCCTTAGGGATGGGAATATGTACATGTTCCTTTTTGTAATGAGAAGCATACTGTGTACTTCTCTCCTTTGTGTCACCTCTGAAATCAATCAAAGTTTCAGCTCAGTTTTGCATACAGACAGCTGCACAGTCAATCCCAGGTGGGTGAGATTTTTCCTTTAAATAAAGATTTATGTATTTTAACATTTAACAGGAACCGTTTAATCAAGAAAACTTTCTTGAAATAAAAGATAGGCTCTATACCTGCATAGAGATCTTAAAGCCCATTACTATATTCCTTTTATCCATTCCTTACCTAAAAGGAATATAGTTTCCCATCTCTGCCAAGTAATTTATCTATAAAATAATGAAGTCAGCAAATTCACTAAAAATATTATAGCAAAGAGGGATGCTGTTTTCTATCTGATCTTCCTTAAATTCAGAATCATCTTCCTTTTAGATAAATATGTATATAAACAATTGTCATGCTCTGTCATATCACACTTTCAAATGTGATAGCTTTTTTGAGACTAGCTGAAATTGGACTGCCACTGAAAGAAAAACAAGATTTGTTTTTGAAAGGAGACCACCTGGAAATTCAAAGATTATTTGTTAGAATCAAAAGTGAAAAGAAAAAAAACAAAATGTTCAGGAAGAAGGCAATAGAAAACCCTTTCTATACCATTATCAAGGAAGCTGCATTGATACAGTCAACAGAAATCAAACCTGACTTGAAATTATGTATACCTTATTATTATTCATTCATTCATTCATTCATTCATTCATTCATTCATTCATTCATTCATTCACAGTATATTGTGCATATGAAGTTTTATTTCCTAGAACCCCAAAAATCACCATCTAGAACCTGGTACAAAAGTGGAAGACTTCTGAACACAGAATCTTTCTCAGAACATCTCTGCCAAATGTAGATTCCAATCCATTCATATAAAAATCCATTCCTAATTCTTCCAAGCTTTCCTTAAATGAATAGTACCAATAGTACCAAAGAAATAGCGGTGACAAACTCAGGCTCAGAAATACTTGTAAAGTATGCAAATATTTGGCAAATCATGCAGTGAGTTGAAGAACCTTGCTGTGATTTTGAATGGATAGAACATGGTTCCCTGGAATCATTTAGTAGCACTTCCCATATTTAGCATGCTCCATAAATGTTTAAAAATAGAATAGTTGAATGATTCTGTATTACCCAATTCCAGTCACATCATGTACAAACTGGCAAACTAATTTTTATCCTGTTGTTGAGAGAAAAGCAAGAAAAAAGGGAGCTGGTCCATCTATAACAGTATCAAACTCAATTTCATTGAGGGTTGCATCAGGGTTGTATTTGACCTCAGGGGACCAGAATGGGCAAGGCCAGGGTGGGCATGGCCAGCTCAATGTTGACATATGTTAGGGCACCTGTGGTGGCCCGAGCACTCTGCCTGCAAAAACAGACTCCTGAGCTCCGTCTTCAGCTGAGATGGCCTCCTGCAACCCTCTGTCAGCAAAAACGGAGTTCGGGAGGGCCACATACAGTCATTTTCCCTGGCAGAGGCACCACGGGCTGGTCCTTTGATGGTTCCAGGGCAGCCCCATGGGCCAGATCTAATTCAGCCAGGGGCCTTGAGTTTTACACCCCTGATCTACAATATCTGGAATTGACACAAAAGTCAAACCAAACAAAGAATTAAAAATAGAGCAGTATAATGATGATGAGGGGTTGCAGCAGACAAAAAAAAACAAATTAAGACAAAACGATGAAGTAGGAAAAACAATGTTATAATTATACAATAGTTTTACAATTTATAGTCTACAACATTGGACATTCTACATTGTGAGACCGTCACATATAATTTTCCAATCCCCATTTTGTAGCCCCAGAGAACATGCAGTACTGCTAAAACAATAAAATTAAATGAACAACTTTGAGCAATGTATGTTTTGCAAAATAAGAATGGCCATAGTAAGATACACATCTGTGAAGCAAAACATGTCCACTTGAAACCTTAAAACCTATTCCTTTCCCTAATCCACTAAAATCCACAAACCTTTCCAGGTTCTCCTACCCAGTTATATCACTGCATTTTTGGACATAACCCCACATCCCTACCAAATGCATGTATCAAGGTAATGTGTGGTTGCAAAATCTTAAATTGAATTTATAGGCTAAATAGAATAAATATCTCTATTTCTAGTGGAAAGAGTTGTGATACCTTAAGATCTTTAAAACAGACCTGTTCTTGTTTTGATCAGAGAAAAGACAGGATAGCTCCTAGTTTATTCACCACTTGAATTGCCCAACTACTGAATGGCAGGAGAAGCTTCATATCTTCCTTGGTGCAAAGGCAGTGCAGAAGCACTGTTAAATGTGCTAAAGCATGTAAGCATGCCTTTTCCTTATATGAGTCAAATGGACCTGCAGAGATGGAGTGCAGTGGTTAATGTGGTTAGAACTCTAGGCTGACAATCAGCTAGCCTGTGTTTGAGACCCGAATGCTGCTTTGTGATAAGATGAGCTCCCGTCATTTGCTCCAGCTCCTGCCCACCTAACAGTTTGAAAACAAGTAATCTCAAGTAGATAAATAGATTCCATTTTGGTGGGCAATTAACATGAAAGGAGCCCCCAACCAAGCATCTCCTGGGCAACGCTGATGTCACCGTCTAATCCTTTCAACCCAAAGTGCCTCAGCACTTCCAATGCGAAAGCAGGAGCAACCTGCAGAAAAGCACTGAATGCCAGCAACATAGAGACAAGGCAAAGGCCGTTCCCACAGGCCAAATGAGATGACCTGACAGGTTCTCCATTTCTTTATAGCTAGGGTCTTCCAAATGTGTTAGATTGAATGGACTTTATCACAACTATAACACATTATTTCAACCAGCTGGCTAGAGTATGCATACGTTATAGCCTAACATGTCAGAAGATACAAAATTGGGGAAGACTGCTTTCCAATATATAATTGTAAACTTTCTCACTATTACATTTTTTCTCTTTCTTAGTTCAACCATGACATTGCTAATCAATCTAATCTTCTCAATATTAGGATTTGATATTTGGCAGAATTCAGTTTTTTAATTACTTGATAATCAATTCTAAAATCAGAGGTTGCTAAATTTCTCCAAAGCTGACTGCCAAGTAAAAAGTCTGTGTTCCACACTTGGCTCTTATACCTTGCTACTGCTACTATTCAATGAATAATTAAAGTTTTAAACTCATTTATGCTTGAACATATTCAATGATTATCAGAGGAACAAGTAATGTTTTTATTGCTTGCCATTACTACGTTTTAACTAAGTGTAAAGAAAAGAATAGGGTTATCAACTTTTCATATCAGCTTTGCAGAGTATATTACAAATCCTTTATAAAATGGTAATTTTACTCATCTCTTTCACCACAGTTTATATGAGTTTATAACTCAGTGAATGTCTGTCATGCTGGTAAGATGCTATTACATAGCCATAAATAAAGCCATTCAGATCTGTATACGCAGAGACACAATGGGTGTAAAAAATATGCCCATTCTATTTTATTCTATTTATTCAGAACTGGAAATTCACTTCAAATCAAGGTTTTATTACTAGTTCTGCTGCTGAATTCATATGGCCATTGAACAACATACACACTTTTTGGACACATAAGCTAAAGATAAAGAATAGCATGGAAAAAATAAGTATATAATATAATACAGACAAAGTATAATACATATCTAAATAAACATACCTGCATAAGAGACAAAATATTATACTTCAATCATCAATAATTTCTGTTCAAGAAGGAAATAAATTTTCAACAGAATTTTCTTCCAAGCTTCCAAATTCTAATCAAAATAATTTTTATACATTGGTATGTTTATATTAAAAACTATTATGTGTCTTCACCAGAAAATACTGAAAATAGCTGACAACTTCACATATATTTTCTACTTGCTAAGCCAGAAGAAAAATGTAAGTATGGAAGGAATGACAGTTATAAAACAGTTCATGGAATAAATGAAATTGATGAAAGCTACCACACATTATAATATGGGGGGCGGAGACTCCCCATCTTATAGTAAAACTAGTTGATACTTCTGCAGTGAAGAAAGGGATGCAACAGAGCAAAGCATGTCCCATTACCATTTATGCATATTCTGACAAAGTGAACTAATAAAAACCAAAATACTGGAAGGGTATATGCATTAGTGCTTGTCACCATGGAGAATAGTTGGTATTCTGAAAAATGGCCCATGATTATCTCTTCACAATTTTTAGCATCCAATATTTTAAGCACAGAACTTAAGGGCTACTTACATGCACTTTGAAAATAGAAATAGAAAATAGAAATAGAAAAGTATGAATAACTGCAAACCCACCCAGGTTAAGAAGTACATTTCACCACCTTGACTCAGTGATGATGCTTCCATTAGAGCATCCCTTAATTCTTCTCTAAAATTAACATCTATGCTTGAAAATATTTTGTTTCACATTTTCCTTAAAGGATGTAATTTATCCAGTTAGGGTTTTACCAAACAAGCTGAGGTTCTTGGAAAAGAAAAGGAGGGACAGCCAATGTTTTCATACTTTTCTTCTCCAGCACATTGTTCGTGCATCAGGGAACATCTCCACTGTAAGAATCCTGCAATTCTCAGCTTGACTTCCAAGGTCATACTAGCTTAGAAAATAATTCCCTCCCCCAATATTTTGACTTTGAATTATTTTATAAATCAATTTGTGAGAGTTGATGCAGGGGGGAATTAGGGGACAGGATGACTTCTTGAGGCATCATCTTTCTGTTAAAGCATTTTTGTTCAAAAGGTGTGTGTGTGTGTGTGTGTGTGTGTGTGTGTGTACTGTATAATTCTTGTTGCTTGCACTTGCAGACATCTCATTATCCAAAATCTGTAAATCTACATATATATTCTTCTATTGGATTTTTTTTTTCTAAATCAGTTTTCTGAACTTGGATGTATTAGGCAAAACTGAAGGAGTTCAAACAGAAAGCCTGACACTACAGCTTCTTTCATCAAATTTCAGCAACTTCTGCTAGTGATCATTGCCTTCATCACAGTAATTTTTTTATTTAAAATTGTTTAACAATGGCTTTTTAAAAGTCTTTGCCCTTTTTTGTTGCTTTGGTCTCTAGGAAAATGTTTATTACATATTCAGAGGCACACATACAAAAACATATATGCAGAGATATCCCTATTTCACTCATAGAACAGTCAGCAAACACTGCAGCTGAACAAAAATTAAAATCATGATACAAATCAGTCTTTATATGCTCAGAAACTAGTGTGTAAGAGAAATCTACATATTTAAGACCTACTTGTGATTTACTATTAAAATCCAACATATACTTATTTATTATATAAATAAACTGTCTCACTCATCCTGAGAAGCACAGTGTGTGTGTATGTATGTATTCCATAGGATGGAACAAAAATTGTTGAACTATCATACTGTTTTAACATTACAATTCTGTTCTGTCTTAAAATATGTTCGCCTCATGCATCATATTCCCACAAATCGAATTGTTGCTTTTCTTATTCCTAAGAATTTCTTGACAAATTTCATGAAGAGAATAATTTAGTGAAACTGTATGCCATAAACAAATTATAATCTCTCTAAAATAATTTCAGACATTATTATAGAAATTTATCTTCATATGCAATTCACCTGGCAATAAATTAGGAAGTGAAGGGAAAAAAAGATTCTCAGTGGTTATTTGAAATGGGACTATGTGCTGGTTTTAGATAAAATATTAGAATTGATTTATCTATGGAAGTGCATGAATGGTAAAAATAGAATATGGAATAAAGTAGTATACATGGAATCATATTTCACCTTTTTCTTCTCCCATATATTAGGGAAAACATTCCTTAAGGGAGGGAGAGGGAGAGAGAGATTTCCTTTCTATTGGGGGGGGGATTATCACCTCCCCCAAACCATTAAATCCTGATCCCCTTGCACATAAATTTCCTATACATAATGTAGGCACCACTACTTAAAACTGGGATCTTCAGAATGCTATTCTACTGTCATCTTGGAAAGCCATAGCCACAGGAGTAAATATACTCCTTTGAGGATGCATTGAAGCATTGCATGCCTGAGCAACACTTTTAATTTTATTTTGTTCCATTCATCCTTGGAAATACTTAGGAAGACTGATATGAGTTTCTAGGCAAGACTTCCTTCCACATACTTATGAAGCTGAGATTTAAAAAAAAAAAAAAACATTTTACAGTGCAACATCATCGGTGCCTCCAGCTTCTCTTGCAACTATTGCCAAGTACTCCCATTAGTAATTGCAGCATATGCTAATACATTTCAAAGAAAATATAGAACTATTGCACAACTCCTGAAACATCTTTTCCACACTGTTGTGTCTTTCACAGCACACAAGAAGTAGAACTGGCCTTCTGACATTAGGCCATTAAACACAAAAGCAGTTTGGAAGAATGCCTCATGTATGGAAGCCAAAAATGCAGCCGAACCAGAGTTCATAGGTTCTTCTAGTGTTAAAAAGCTCTGTTGCATCAAAAGCTGTTATGGTCAGAAAAGAAGCAGTGAAGCAGAATTACTTTAGAAGTATCACTTTTATGCAGATACAAGTATGCAACAGACATGAGTGGAATTCAAATCTGAATTTCTTAGCCCAATTTCCATCAGCTCTTTCTCATCAAGCGAGAGGCTTTGCTTTCAAATGAGAATTAGAAAATAGCTTGTATACGAAAAATGACAGAACTATATTTACAACTCAAAAGACTACAATGCAGTTATGCCTGAGACTCAAGCAGCATTTGCTTTTTCTCTCTTTCTTCAGACAGGTACTTATTATGCCTTTCCTGATCAATTGCCGCCTTTTCACGCTCCCTTTACATCCCCCTCCCCATATGCCCTCCTTTTTATGTACTCCTACCACATTCCAGGATACACACTAGATAGCAGCAATGTGACTTATGCACCTGCAAGCAAACCAAAAAGGCTCCCCTGTCCTTATGGACAAAACTATCTTCCTAACCAGTCTAGGTGATTATTCACTTTTAACTGCTTCCAATTGCAGGAAGCCACACAGGAAAGAAAGGTTCAGACAGAAATCCTCTGAGTTATTAATCCCTGAACTTTCTTCTCCTTGCAGGTCACAGTAGAGAATTCAGGGATGGCAGAATATATTTTTAGCATAAAAGATAAAGTAACACTATTGTGTTAATTATGTAAAAATGTATTCACTTTTGAATAATTAAAATTCCACCATACAGCTTTTATCCTACAAACACCTGAGGTTCAGCCCATCATCAGTTACACCCTTATAAACTTCTGATTTACATTGATTATACCATAAGCAATGATGTATTCCTATACTTCAGTAAAAACTAATTATAGCACTGCTTTTTAAATTTTATATCTATTTGGTTTTTTATTTTGTTTTGCTCATTTGCAAATCCCAGGCTTAACTAATGGCTAATCGACATTACTTGGTTTCATTACAAAAGGGCTCTCAAAAATCTTCCCTTAATTACCAGTATCAGAAGGAATATCCTGAGTATCCTTCTATCCTGAAGGAAGAAAAAAGTTCAGACTTGAATGAAAGAAATGGACTTGATGGTCAATTTTCAAAGCTCAGCTCATACTGAGAGCATATGGTATAGGAAAGCATCTTAACAGAAATAGTCCTTAGGCAGCATACATTTGTAAAACAGAGGAAACATGAAAGAGGAACTCAGCTGGAAACTAGATTTCCCCCATCAATGTTTATTCAGTTGGTTGCCTGAATAAATCCTGAACCAGGTGTACACAACTCTCAGAAAAATACATGAATACGGGTGAAATAATATGAGTATATAAATTAGCCCTTTGGAACAGCCTCTGCCCTGACATCTGAGGGAGCCTTACCCTTTCAGCCTTCCAGAGGGCTGTGAAGGGGGAAAACTATATCTTCTCCTCTCCAGTCATGTTATCATATTCCATTTTGTCATACGTAGAATTAAAGTTGATAATATTTGGAGGTTTCTGAGAATTGTACTCAAGTTTTCTGGGGACACATTTGGTCCTGGCATCTCAGGTTATACCTCTCTGTCCTAAGTACATATGGTGATGCTTTTTATGATATCCTTGTTTACAAGTGGGCCCCCCAATGATTCATACTCATGTGGAAACTCAGATAACTACCTTATATGAAATAAGTACCTAATCTATCTAAGTACTCTCTGTTAAGGGGTTTCTTCAGGAATTCTGACTAGCATCTTTCCAATCAATGGAAGAGTCCCAAGACTGAGCCTGAAATCTTCTGCTTGAGAAGATTTAATGTTTTAACACCAAGGAGAAAAACAGGCTGTTCCCTTTCTCTGTGACTATCAAAAGTCTGCACCATTTGAAGATGTGTGAGAACAGATTAGGTGTAGATCATCATGGGCAGTGGTGGGTTTCAAAAAATTTTACTACAGGTTCTGTGGGTGTGGCTTGGTGGGTGAGGCATGGCTTGGTGGGCATGGCTTGGTGGGCGTGGCAGGGGAAGGATACTGTAAAATCTCCATTCCCTCCCCATTCCAGGGGAAGGTTACTGCAAAATTCCCATTTCCTCCTGATCAGCTGGGACTCAGGAGGCAGAGAATAGATGGGGGTGGGGCCAGTCAGACGTGGTATTTACTGGTTCTCTAAACTACTCAAAATTTCTGCTATTGGTTCTCCAGAACTGGTCAGAACCTGCTGAAACCCACCTCTGGCAGGGATGGTCAATACGATCACAATGCTAAATTAATAAGAAATTTAGCATTTAGAACTCCATGTAGAGCACACTACAATAGTCCAACCATAAGATGACTAGGGCCTGAACAACTGAGCACAGCTATTTGTCCAGGCAGGTGAGATCCAGTGATGGTTTTTTTAAGAAGGGGGAGAACCAGGGCTTTCTTAAAAGCCTCCAGAAATGTCACCTTCTCTAGTAATGTAGAATTTATAATGAGTAATTGGAATTAATTCAAGTGGTCATCCAGAATTATGTGTCATAAGGAACGACCAACTTGTGGCCTGGATATCAGGTGAACAATGGGAATTTGTGACATAACTTAAATATCCAGGAAAAGGATTATATCAAATTTGCCTTCTTCCTTTTGAATTCTCTTGTTCTCTATTGCTGTTTCTTAGGCAGAGTCTAAATTGAGCTAGCATTAATGGATTTTGAATTACTCTTGTATTGTAGAGTACTTGGTAGTAAGACCAATTTATATTTTGATGCAAACAAATTCCACAATGAATTCTTCTGGAGCTAAATTTGGAGATTTTACACAAATCCAAAAAACCCATACAGGACAGATACTAAGTACAAGTAAATTCATGCAACAATTGCTCTTGGCTAAACATTAAACAGTCACACTGTTAAACCAATACCTTTCTATAGAAAGGGTGTATAATGGCCAAGCCTCTAAAACATGATACTAAGTTGAAAGTGATTCTTCAAGTATTGTCCACATTTTAAAAGAGGAAGTACACAATCCCTGCCTAGTGATAATTAAAATTTTAATTTCAGTAGGAACAAAGGGAAAAAGAGTTATCTATGCTAAAGAAGATGTTAAACAGGTTTTTTTTGAGGATTTGTATACCCTCACTTTAGTTTTGGTGCATTCCTGGGAGCAATTTAAATGTGCATTTTTTTTATTTTAAAAAAATGAGTAATACATTGCAATGGGTGATGCATTGATATGCATGACCTGTTGCTATCTGCCTTTCTCACTTCAAACCAAAAGTGTTTCTTTTATGAATTCAACTGCTTCCTAAAAACAAATTCTTCATTCCTTTCTTATTCTTTCAAAGCAACATTCTTGGGAAACACATGAGTTTAAATGATTTCCCAAAACTTTGAGGGCCTAAGCCAGGGCTATCAAACTCGTGGCCCACAGGCCGGATGCATCATGCACTGGCCACACCACGTCCAGTTTGGCGAAGGGGAAAAAAATCCTGATATGTCACATGACACAGCCATGATGACGTGAGTTTGACACCCCTGGCCTAAGCCATGAATTAAAAAACATTTTTTTTTTCCCTGAAGTAAAATTGGAGCAAAGACATTCATGATTATGAATGGGAGTCTGAGCTTAAAATATCTATCTTTGTCTTGGAAAGACAGCCAGTTTGGATGACAGTTGGCAGCTCAGTTTATCTTTATTGAGATTTCATGTGGTCCAAGTCTTTATGCTTTAATCAATAACAAAACACCATTTCCAGAGAATGAATAATATGAAAAAGCCTACCATTTGTGGATTCAGCCTTGTCATCACATCCAACCATCCAACCTCTTCCCAGTCTTCCCCCTTAAATCTAATTTGCCTTACCTTTTGTCTTGCCTTTTCCCACTGCAACAACACAGTAATGCAGTACAGCCGTGCCCTACAAAATTATGGCTGCAGGCATAAAAGAAGGCCTCTCTCTCTATCCTCATCAATAACCTTTCTGTCCATTTCCTAAACCTTTCTACTCTATTCCTCAACTTTTCTCCTGGCTATTATTTTTTTTTCCCTTGCCTTGCCATTTGTTTGGCTGTCTTTCTTCACTGCTTTTTTTTTGTCATCCGATTTTTTCCCCTCCCCCAAAGAGAACACTCAGTCATAAGCGCTTTGTATTTTCTCTTTGTATTTTCTCTGCAGTTATTAGTCCCAATTAGGTAGCTCAGTGCTAAGACGCTAAGTTTTTCAATCGAAGGGTCGGCAGTTCAGCAGTTCGAATCCCTAGTGCCGCATAACGGGGTGACCTCCCATTACTTGTCCCAGCTTCTGCCACCCTAGCAGTTCGAAAGCGCGTAAAAATACAAGTAGAAAAGTAGGGACCACCTTTGGTAGGAAGGTAACAGCATTCCATGTGCCTTTGGCATTTAGTCATGCCAGCCACCTGACCACGGAGACGTCTTCGGACAGCGCTGGCTCTTTGGCTTTGAAATGGAGATGAGCACAGCCCCCTAGAGTTGGGAACGACTAGCATATATGTGCGAGGGGAGCCTTTACCTTTACTTTTATGCCTGCATATCTAGTCCCAATAATTCCTCTCATTCCTCAAACACATTTCTTCCTGCTTGTCTGCTGATTCATGAAGCCAGGGATGGTCCAGCCATAGGCATTAAAATAAAAGAAAGAAACATAAATCCAATAAACGAAACAAAATTCATTATTGATGTTTACTGAATATTAAATTAAATTTTCTCTGAGTCTCATATACTTTGTCACTTTTTTTGAAGCTCCTGTCGCCAAAGCCAGACACAGTTGATGGTGATGAATAATAGGATTGTTTTTAACGGCTACCAATATTGTGTGCATGAAATGTAGGATGTCCCTTCTCTGAGTATCATTTTTACAGCTGGTGAAAATATTTCTATTCCAACAAGCCAAATGTCCTTTTTGTAGAGATGTTGTGTCATTGATCATCTCTATAACCATCTGTTTATATTCAGGCTTTGGAAAGTTAGTATATATTTTGTTATATAAATAAAGAAAAATAAATCTAGGTGCCCAGGTTCAGAACACCTAAAACCTCATACAAGAAGCTCCTTTGGTTCTAACTGGCTGGTGGCAAATGGAACGATTTATATTGTTTGTAGAATATGCGGGATTTCTTTGAAATCCTTCCATTCTCCACAGATCAGTTAGAACTCAAGAAGCTTCTTGGATAAGAAGCTAAACATTTGAAAGGAAAAAACCAAGAAAGTCCAGTTGCCTTTTGGAAATGCACCATTGGGCAACCATGATCTGGATGATTGAGAATCTCCATAGACATTAATGCGATGATGCATTAGGAGTAAAACTTTTCCTTCCTAGTGATCTAGGAAGGCTAATTGAAATGGATAAGAGTGATTATATTAAGGATTAAAGAGAGTAATCTACATATTATAGAGACTTTACAATTTTTGCACAAAATATCTTTCCTAGTTATACAGCTGCCAAGCGAGGAGTACAGTTATAAATTGGATGGGGGTTTTTTTCTTACTTTTTTTTCAAGTCATTGCCCAATAGTTCAGCAGCTTCTGCAGAAAACTGATGTTTCAGCTGAATGTATATAGGCCAAACTTAAAAATTGCAGCAAGGCTGAATACCAGCAAAGATCAGATTTTTTTATTATCAGATGTCCACGTTTCCTATAAAAAGGTTACTTTTCATATTTCCTTAGCAATATCGTTGTAATGATTAGTCAATGATTATTATTTCTTTTTTGAAACAAAAATATTTGCATTGGCTCGATTTAGTAAAAACAAGTTGATGCTGGAACCAGAAGAGAAATGTTAATTTATTTGGTTAGGATCGTTACTATGATGGAGTGGGGAAAAAACTATGATGTCACTGTGTTTAATCTTAAATGTGTTCCCTAGATCAGTGGGACTTCAGGGGTATAGACACAGTAAGCATTAACTTTCAGGAGAAACACCATGTAAACTCTTCTGGAAGAAATAATACCTATAATTTCTAGATATCTTGCTGTTTTGACAAGGTGACCTTGAACAAACAGCAAGTGCTTCTATAGATTTACATGTTCTCCTCTAGCCTTATGGCTACTTTGTAAATGTCTTCTGCCTCTGTTCAAAATCATTTGAGACTGGTGCAGGGTTTTGTTTTGTTTTTTGTTCTCCTTTTCAAATTGTCTCATCAAGCCCTTTCAATGGTGTTTTTTTAGTATGCAGCACGTAAAGCTGTCTCTCTGCAAAATAAATATTTTTCAAGCTATTCTTCAATGCAAATTTCTCTTTATATAGTATTCCCATCCCTGAAGGGACAAGCCCTGCTTCCACTAACTGCAGTTTGGAGACATTCAAGATTCACTGCCACATGCTGCGGCTATTATCTGAATCCATATTTGAAACTGAAGTGCTGCCATTCCTCAAGAGCATCATTCATCTATGCTGACCGAGACTGCTTTGGCATCCAAGAAAGAACTAAACTGTTCTAGGGACTCTAAGGGAGACTGTAAAAGATCTCACACAATAAAAATGCATTGTCACTCTCTTTTTCTCCTTCTCTTCCTCCCCCTCCTTTTAAACCTTTATGTAAGTCTCTCTCTTGAAATGAAAATATTAAATGTTGTTCTCATGTTTACCTGAACTACATGTGTGCTGAATATCTACATCTAGAAGAGCATTAACGTGCCACAAAAATTGGAGGAATATTTGCAGATATTTCAGGCAACAGATGAAACGTGAGAGGGAGAGAGGTAAGAAAAAGACAATAGAGTTTCTTTTTTTTTTCCTTTGCATTTGAAGCTAGGAAGGAAGGAAGGAAGGAAGGAAGGAAG
Organism: Grayia smithii; assembly: GCA_032468115.1. Lineage (NCBI taxonomy): Eukaryota > Metazoa > Chordata > Lepidosauria > Squamata > Grayiidae > Grayia > Grayia smithii. The sequence continues at coordinate 190,516 of JANHFM010002881.1, forward strand.
GAAGGAAGGAAGGAAGGAAGGAAGGAAGGAAGGAAGGAAGG
>JANHFM010002881.1:240943-253611 GCA_032468115.1 Grayia smithii
AGTTTACCTACCTCGAAAGGATGGAAGGCTGAGTCAACCTTGAGCTTGGTGAGATTCGAACTTGCACTAATTGCAGGCAGCGGGAGCTAAGTGGAAACACTTAGCAATGCACTAGCTAAGTGCACCACCGAGGCTCTTTATTCTAGCTCTATCCATTTTTTTTCTTGACCCTTGTATCCTTTCTGTTGATGTCAACCCCCCTAGTAAACCAGACAGGAAACAGGACAAGATGAACTAAATCTACTTTATTGCAAGGGTACATCAACAGAATCTTGCAAGTCTGAAGGTACAAATGTCCTGCCACCATTTTTAACTGTCTGTTCAATTAGGGTGGGTGCTTCGTAAAGTTCTTTCTCTGACAGTTAAACAATTGTGGGTTCCTCCCTCTCTCTCTTGACTATTCCTTAAGCAGCGTCTCTTTCCCTTCTCCCCCAAGGTCATCTACACATTCCATTTCATCTGACCAACAAAAGCCACTAGATTCAGAGATAGGTTTTCTGTACAAAATCTTTTAGAAGAACTAATTTAGTGAATCCACAAAAATTATAAGATAATTGAATAACAACATGAAATCACCAGCATGCCGAATCCATCAAGGAAATTACAAATGGACAGGATTTTTTTGAGGTATGGGAAGGGCTTCGGATATCTGCATTCTTCCACTTGTAACACTTAATCTTTAATAGTTATGAGATGACTGAAGTGTATGTTTTTAATCTGTTTAAAAGTTTTTCTAAGCATAAATTGATAAAGATTATTTTAACAGGAAAAAAAGAATATTTCTCTAGTCTGTTTGGATCCATGCTTTATTGTCTTTGCATAGACGTTGTGGGTAGCAACAGTACCTTGTAGTGGCCACCATGAAGTTCGGAAAGCAAAAAAAACCAAAATACGTAGTTGCAGCTACTATCTTGCCAGAACCTCCTCTGGACATGTCTCATTGAACTGCTTTGATGGAGTGGTTAAGTCACCAAGCAAGAAACTACTTGGGTTCTTGAGTTCTGAGTTCTAGAATTCGCCTTAGGCATGAAGCCAGTGACTTTAGGGCTGTCTCAGCCCTAAGAAGCAGGCAATGGCAAAAATCTTACAAAGGGAGCTGCAGATATTAGTCTAGGAAGATGTCAAAATTTCACTTGAAGTCAAATCATATTAAAATATATGCATTTTTCTTTTAAGTTAAGAACTTCTTGGTACTAATGCCCTTCTTGGGCATTGTGCAACTTAATAGTACACTGTCTTCTCTTGGACAGCTTTGAAAATGTGAACAGTTGTAAAAGCTGTACAGTGCTATGCAAAGGTTTTTTTTAAAAAAATGGTTAAAACAGATGGCCATCATGATTTTGGGCATTTTGTAATGTTATCAAGTTTTCTCCTCTTTTGACCTCATTTCTCATGTCATTCTCACTTATTTTCTGTCATTCTCTCATTCCCCATAGAATTCAGCGGAACATTTCTATTTAAAGTTAGAAAAGCATGTGTTATAGATCTTCTCTAAGATTATATTCCTGCCTAAATTCTGTTGAAGTCTCTAGTACAGCAGATCCTTGCTACCAAATTCTCAACTGTTCTTTCCGCATCCCGTAATATCAACCCCTCTATTCTTTTACAGACCTTCGCAATATTTACAGAGATAATTCCAAGTTCTGCATAATCAATGTTGTATTTTCCCTTACTTCTACTGATAACTGTTACAGTGAACTTGATGGGTCATCAACATTTAATTTTCTGGCTAATTGAAAATTGCACAGCAATGTCAGCTTAATGGAAAAGCATTCAAACAGAGAGCTTTGGGCTTAATTAGATAATTAACACAATCAATATAGCATCAATTGTTATTCATATTAATATTTAATTTCACTGTGGATGGTTTGTTTCATGATGCACTGTTAGCTTACAACAAAGTTTATCTTGTTCCAGTTCCCAGTATCATAAAAGCAGAATGAAGAGAAGGTCAAGTCAAATCAATCCCACTGCTATAGACAACCTGACTGCTAAAATTAAAACTGTATGGTAGTATCCCTTGTGTGTGCAGTTAACCCACCTAACCTCTTCCCTTCCTATTAATAATCCTACTGAATTATTGATGGTAACATAGAATTGTTATCTCTTGGTGGTTCCTTACCTCATGTCAGTCAGACGTGCAGAGTGTGGAATTCTCAGAATTCTTAGTCAATGTGACCTTTGCTGACATGCAGTTCTGCTCAGGAAGCCCTATACCATTTCAGACAAATGGTTATCCAATATCTTTTTAAAAACTTTCAGTGTTGGAGCATTCACAACTTCTGGAGGCAAGTTGTTCCACTGATTAATTGTTCTAACCATCAGGAAATTTCTCCTTAGTTCTAGGTTGCTTCTTTCCTTGATTAGTTTCCATCCATTTCTTATTGTCCTGCCTTCACGTGCGTTGAACAATAGGTGACTCCCTTTTCTTTGTGGTCACTAATGAGATATTGGAACACTGCTATCATGTCACCCCCTAGTCCTTCTTTTCATTACACTAGACATACCCAATGCCAGCAATTGTTCTTTATATATTTTAGGGTTCTGGGAGTTCCTGACACACATATTATTTGGACATGGCCTGATTCAGACAAGTTATTTTATGCAATCTGCATTTGGCTAAAATTTGGCAGAATGATATAGTTGCTTGGAATTTAAAAAAAAGCAAATATTTTTATAATACCAGTATCAATGGTATTTCAAATGGCCGCTAATAATATTGTAATTAGTAAGTGTGAAACAGAGTCATGAGGGCTGATGGACTAGCTGTTTGAGATGCTTCTCTTTCCAAAACTGCTTCTATTCTACCTAGTCATTATAAAAAAAGAATTGAGTTTTTAAAATAATGAATTGAATGGAACAGTAACGTCCCTTGTTTTTTTCTACTTTCTTAATAACTTTTTCCTCTGGGGTTGTGCCTGCTCTGTAAATCTCTGCATTGTGAAAGGAGTAAAATGTTTTACTTCATTATTCAAACTCTCTTTTGATGTATACTCATATAAATGAGGATCTTACTTTTATTAATTTAATGGATATAAAATGTTTAACAGCATTTTAAATAACTGTTGGGTTTCAGAAAATAGAATATGGGTTAATCTAATTATTATTGCTTGATTTTAGTTAATTGATTCATGTATTGGCTACATGCCTTCTCATTTGTAGTTGTAAAGAAAAACAGGAACCACATAAACAAGAACTTGCTCTAATTTCTGTTTGAAAATCAAGTGTACACCATATCATGGAATTAGATTAGCATTGTTTTAGAACTACTACTCCACTTTTAAGGGTAATTTTGCCAATAGATTTATTTAAATCTGAGCCTTTCTTTGAAGGTAGATACAGCTTTGGAATTTTTTTTTGTTTTTGTTCTATGTCTTTATAAGGAAAACAGTTACTTTGCTTATGGATTCTTGAATACAGAAAGCAAAAAAATCATTAGGCATTTAGGTAAGACCTTGAAATCAAAATGGATGGCTGCCTTATATGATTTTTATTTTTAAACATTGTGCAGCAAATACTCAACCATACAAATCATTGCAATAAAGCTGAACTAATGCTTCAACTAAACATAGCTACTGAAACACTACTTTGCACAACTGGTTGGAAGAGTTTTGGATGCTGAAAATCTCTTGATACACATTTATTGATTAGATTATTAGACCATGTTTCTTCCATTGAGCTCAAAGAAAATTCATGATTTCCCTTTTTCTACTACAACAACTGCCTGATAGAGTAGACTGAGCAACAGCGTTTGGCCCATAGTCACCTAGTGCACTTCCATGGCTGAGCATGGACTCTGATTTGGAAAAGGGCTGTCTAAGAAACTGAAACAATCCATAAGTGAAGTAATCCCAGGGATGAAATGCTACCGGTTCGGATCAGTTCGGCCAAACTGGTAGTGATGGCAGCTGGTGGTTCAGAGAACCAATAGCAATGGTGGCACCAGGCTCCGCCTACCTGCCCAGTCATCATTACTTCCTGGTTTTAACCAGGAAGTAACCTGTTTTTTACCCTCTGCGCATGGCAGAAGGGTTTGTGTATACGCAGAGGGTCCAAGTGTGCACTTCCGAACCGGTAGGGAAGGCAAGTAGATTTTACACCTAAGTAATCCCCTATTTTTAAGTTGCCAGTCCATTTAATAGCAATAGTACTTATATACTGTTTCACAGTGCTTTATAGCCCTCTCTAAGCACTTTACAGAGTCAGCATGTTGCCCCCAACAATCTGGGCTCTCATTTTACTCAGAAGGATGGAAGGCTGAATTGAGCCCGTGAGAATCGAACTGCCAAACTGCAGTCAGCTGGCAGTCAGCATAAATTGCTTGCAATACTGCATTCTAATCACTGGGTCACCAGGACTCATAATAGAGGAACCAGGACTTTGAGTTTTAGTCCTGCATCAATTTATGATAAAATGTATGTTATTATCTTGATAGGATTTGTTTCTCAGTAGACCTGTACTTAGTACTGAACAAATCTCTCTGCTTCTTTTCTATTTCGTAGGGCTAATTTCTCACCAGTATTTGCCAATGGAAAAATGAAATTTCAGTAAGAGGAATTCAGCCACACTGCTGTAGTTCTCTTGTGTTCACTGGAGTCAAAGAGGTTATAGTTTGCTTGTTGGGTTGAACTGAATGTGCTGAAGAGAGCAATAAGCCATTGTTTCTCCCCCTCCCCCCCCCAAAACCCCAAATACCCTAAACAAAGCAAAACAACTTCCCCATCATTTTAAAAAATCCATAAATCTAACTTTCTCAGCCAATACATTGTCTTACTGAATACTTGTTAAGTTTTTTCTGCATGTGATTATTGTTTACCTTCTTAAAAAAAAACCTCAAAGAAGAGTTGAAAATAAGAAATTTGCACCTATCCAGCCACCGCTTAACCACAAGCACAGCTAAGTGTTTTGCATGTGTGCCTCTCTGGGAACTTCCCCAAGCCCAGGATGGAAGCTGATATTTTTAATATGGTTGTAATCTGCATTGTAAAGTGTACTGGTGCAACATGCCTCCCATTTTTCTTACATGTTTGCTTTGTTGAGAGAGACTATTTTCAGACTATATTGGATAGCATCTCTATCATGCATTTAACAACTTCACATGACTTATCAGAAAAATATCCCAGCTCAGAATTCTCAGAGTTAAAATCCATACATCTTCAAGTTGCCAAGGTTGAGAAACACTGCTCTAAAAGAGAAACGTGGGAAGCTGTCTTATATTGATCCAGATTTACTTAGCTCAAAAAGGGCTAGACAGATTTAGGCATCCCTATTCGGAGAAGAAGGGAATAACTTGCATGCAAAGCATAGGGGCTTGCTGCTGAAGTACCAGCATTCTCTTCATTTTGGTCATCTTGAAGGGAATACCAGAGCCATCTGGGCAGGTGGAAAGTGTATCTTTTAGAGTAATAGGAATGGGGGAAAATATGTAATATACACAAGACCAGGCTGATAGCTCAATGTACTTTCATAATGATGATCTGACAGTTCTTTCATCAGCTAATATAATAAACATTTGCATTATTTTCACTTTATATTGCTCATATTCAGTTGAACTGCACGTTTGCTTCTGGAATTGTAGACTTTTTGCTTACTCAATTAAGGTAAGGCCTCTTTTTAATGGAGCTCAGCTGCTCCAGGCTTATTGGAAATGATTTTGTAGGGTTTTCATTTTGGGGCAGAAAGAAAAAAGTGATTTGCCATTTCCTCTTTTCAGAACTAAATTTTATTCTACAGTCTAACCTACAGTGCTGAGTTTCTCCAATGATCCTCCCTTTCATATACTATCCAGGTCTAACCTTCTCAAGCTTTCCAAGATTAACAATTGCTATTAAAATCAATTTCAACTCTCCTTACCATCCTGATTAAAACACTTTCTAAAACCCCAAAAGGGTGGATAACAGTCCCTGCAATTTCTGCTATATTTTATTCAGCTCCCTCTTCTTCAAATGGGCATAAAATCTGGGTTACTATGTAATGCTGCCATAATTTAACTTCTTCTAGCTCAGAGTCATGGTCACTTTACCATAATGTTCTCCCATCTATGAGTTGCCAGAACAGTATGCCACCATAAAATTGTATTGCCCTGAATATTGAGTCCTATGCTGCCCTAGAGAAATACTACAACTTTAAACAGGACAAATTAAAAGACAAATATTGGTGGATTCCAGCAGCTTCATTTTTCTTCTGGAAGTGTGGGTAAGCAAGGTTGAAGAAATGTGCCTGGATAAAGCCTTATTCCATTTTCAAATAGCCTGAGTAACAAATCACAAGCATGGACAACTCTCCAATCTCATCTCATGCCACCCCTCCTTATGAAGGACATAAGTTTAGCCCTCTTTCAGAAGAGCACTCTATCCATATTTAGCAACACTACAAGCAACAGAGGGCAAACACAGAGAAGGTCTGGTCAGGAGTCGGACAGTGAGGAGGCTAGGGAGGAACATGGGCTAGTCCTGGAGTCTGGGGAAGGCTTGGATGAGGGCTCTGTATCGGAGGCAGAGATGGGGCCAGGGCCATCTGGGAATTATGTGCTGACTCTGGAGCCTTCAGAGTCTGACATCAGCGAGACAGAGGAACAGGGGCAGCCTGTACCCAGTGTGCGCATGCACAGAGCTGCCAGAAGCTAAGAACATTTAAGACAAAAGGGGCGACTCGGGAGTAAGGCTTGGAGATGATTGCCTCCTCCCATAAAACATAAAGGAGGAGCAAAGGCATGTGAGCCTTTGCAGGAAGAAACTTTGTTTGTGCTGTTTGGTTTAAATTCTGAAGCTCCATTTTGACTCTGTGCTCCATGTGGCCTTGCAAAGCTAATTGCCAATTAGGTCTTTGGCAGTGTGTCAAGGGAGATAAAGGTAGGTGCTTATCAGCCTTATCTCGAAGGACTGCGGCAGACTTCTGTTGGACTAAACTATTTTTGACTTATTATGTGCTGTGAATGAACATAATTTACAGCCGTTGAAATAAAAACAGGGTTTTTAGGAGTAATCGTGTGCTTTTTACTGTCTCAGGAAGCCTAGGTCAGAACAAGGTGTACAAAACCTTTCAAGTATGCTCTCACTATGGTATTACTATATAGACAATTTTATTTTTAGTATCTTGCCTAAAGATTCCAAGCATGGAATTCATCTGGCTGCAAAACATACCACCAGTCTTCTCCTATTACCCTGACTAACCATCTTCCTTTGGACATTTTGCAGATTTTCAAGCCAAGAAAGGTGTCAGTTCAGCTCATTCTGTTCTGGGAAAGTACAGCAAGGATGTAAACAGTGCAAAATGCTGAAGGGTCATAGCTTCCTGAGAAACAAAATGTATATCATCTTCCTTGTCTGCTTTGCCAATGAACTGTCTAATATGATGTATACAACCTTTGTATTCTGGATTGATTGAACAATACATTGGCCAGCGTGACTAAAGGGCAATAATTCAGATTGGTTGGCAATCTTAAGAAAGAAAATGACACAATATTTTATCTCGATTATTCCTTATTGTGATATGATATTGTTTTATTGTGATCAAAATGAAGATACCATTGTAAATATATAAATAAGACTACTTTTATTTATTTATTACAATAATTTTGAACTGACCTTATTCATTTATTATATCTTTGAACTGACTTTCAGAATAAACATCCTTCCCAAGTGGCTTAGGCACAAAGTAAATAATTGTATACGTTTTTTGGAAAACATGTTTTTAGGTTCCATTCCCTAGGAATCTGGTGTGACAGCTCTGAGTAGGAGGGAAGGGTCCAGCTGATTAGGCTTCATGTACGGTCTACCTTGGCATGACTGTCTCCCTTTCTCAAGAGGGTTTGCAGGGCATGTCAGAAATGTCGAGAGTGGCCAAGATGGTGTGATCAAAGCTCCCCATATGTTTTATGCAGGGGTGGGTTCTACCCACCTTCGCTACTGGTTCTCGTGCATACGCGTGCACGCACGTGCACACGCGCATAAACCGCGCTACCGCGCATGTGCAGAAACTTTAATTTCCAAAAAAATCACCAAAAAAGCACTCTGCGCATGCACAGAGAGCTAATTTCGGCGATTTTTTGAAAAAAAGGTGAGTTCGGCCACGCGGGTGGGAACCAGTTCGGTGACGTCACAGCGTCACCGCTACCTACTCGCGCGAACCGGACCGAACCGGGGGCAACCCACCACTGGTTTTATGTGCAGGGACTTTTGGACTAAACCCAGTAGTCACCCTGCCCCCTCCTGACATTCATACCTTAGGCTAGGTGGCCAATAATCTGCTATGGAGTGGATCAGAAGTGAAAAAGGAAATATTCCACTTGAGATGGTTTCTGTAATGATTATCTCTCTTCCTTCTCTTCCCTTCCCTTCTGCCGTCCCACTCAGCCACCCACAATGACAGAATATTGCTTCGGAGAGCAGATAGAGGGAGATAGCAGCAGGACAATGGAGGGAAAGCAGGAAAATGAGTCACGAAAACAAGAATGGTTCTGACTATGCATGGATTCTGATGCTGAATTGTTGCAGATAGGGCTGTTGGTTTTTCACACAAGTCTTTATTGGTGGGGGGCACTCTTGCATGCCATACATCTTCCCCGCTTCCCTTTTTAGACATCTAAGTGGTTAAAGAAAAAATAGTTGCTATTATTCCAAGGTTTTGTATATAGTGGAGGGCAGCGTTTTTCATTATTGGAAGCTTGAAGATGTGTGGACTTCAATTCCCAGAATCCATGCTGGCTGGGGAATTCTGGGAGTTGAAGTCTACACATCTTCCAGCAGCCAAGGTTGAGAAACACTGCTCTAACAATTAGAAAGATTCATGAGATGGCTATCTTTCTTTACCTTCTCCCTCAGAGCTGGGTCTGTGCTAAGACCTGACATCAGCACAAATTGCACACACAGTCTTGGCTTTTTGAAAGTTGCAGTAGGAATAGCCTGATCTCTTAAACATTTTGAATTAAGCCTCTTTAACTGCCCAGGATAGAATTTTCCAAAATTGGTAAGAATTCTCATGCCAGTTAACTGAATTGCTAAGGAAAACCTCATGTTAGCTAACTGACAAGCTAAGGAAATTAAAGGGATTTGCCATTGCTGCTCTTACCAGCTGGCCTTCTTTCTCCCAAGGCCCAAATGTCCCGTGAGGAAGAACAGCAGAACCAACTGCTTGGGGACTGTGCCATCTGGCCTCACTAGAGTAGCTCCTTTTCAGCCCAGCTGGACATTCATGAATGGCCTTTCCCTCTTTCGGGTCTGAAGACAGAGATTGTTCCATTTTAAAGCATTCTGGCAGACTTTCTGGCCGAAGAAAAACTCAACATTACTGTATGTAAAAACCAGTGGTGGGTTTCTACCGCTTCACCCAGGTTCGGGAAAACCACTAGAGGCAGTGGCAGGAGGCTCCGCCCACCCACCCAGATGTCATCACGGATGCTCTGTGCATGTGCAGAAGGTTCTGTGCATGTGCAGTAGTGCCGCGGATGAGTGAAGCAAGTGCATGTGTACTCACAGTTCCGAACCGGTAGCAAAGGTGAGTGAAACCCACTACTGATAAAAACGTTATTCCATGTGCTCTGACAATAATACTTATATTTTCTCTCATCCTCCTTCTAAGGACCACATTTTATCCTCACCGTATTCTATTATAGAATTATTCTGTTGTATTATCACTATTACCATCAGGTTATATGTTACTTTTTTTTTCTTTTGTAAAATGGTATGCCCGAACAATACACTGTATTCAAAATACTTATAAATTAAAAAAACTTGACTGAAAAAAAGTATTCTATTGAATAAATGTTAAACAGGGGTTTTTTTTTTATTGAAGTATTTATTAAGCAATGAAGGTTTCAATTTTGAGTTGATTTATTAGTATTAAAATCTCTATTGCATAATTGTTTTATATATGCACATATAAAGTGTGTGTGGGTGTTGAAAGGGAGAAAAAAAAGCAAAAATAATTTAACAAAAAATTACAATTGCCTCTTTTAATGTGGTGCATTCCAAATATGAACAACCACAATTTCCATACTTTTCCAGCAGTAAGCCTTTTAACTTGATTATCAGTTCTGTGAGTTGCTATGGAGGAAGCTTCAGGAAGCCACAAGTAGGTAAGTCCTAAACAACCAACAAGACTGAGGTTATTTATTGGCCATCAAATTAATAGTTTCCATTACAAGGCCATCCTCCCCCTGTTTTCATGGAGCAGGCCATCTGCAGTGCATGGTTGAGGAAGTCAAACTAAGGTTGCTATGATGTAATCTAGCCTTGGCACTGCTGTGGCCAGCACTTCAAGTATCTTACCTATGCCCTTGACATGGAGTTATTTGTATGAATAAAACCCTACAATTTTTTTTTAAAGTTTGATTTGCATACTGCTTCATTCCCACCCTTTCTTAGGCTTCTTTGCTCTTTCATGCAGCAAGAAGTTCCCACTGCATGGGGTGTCCCTCAGGCAGGCAGTGGCCTTTGCTTGGCATCAGTGCTCCTTTTGAACTGGGAGCCTCTTTGTGCCCCTGAGCAAAAACTCGTTTGGCTCGTTCCTCAAGCCCAGCTGCCTTCATCTGTGAAACCCTTATGGCCTTGCTCTTTCAGATCCCATCTCTGTGGCTATGAATCATTCCCTCCATCTGATGTTCAGGCTCTAAGAACTACTCTTGCTTACGCTAGCTAAAATGTACCCCACACAGAGAAGATAGGAAGATGTCAGCAGATCTGGGAGAAGTTCATGATTGCAAAACTACGACGGGGAAAAAAAGGCAGGGAAGGACTCCTTGGCACCAAAAACTGGTAACACGTGGAAGAGGCAGCAACAAAATGAAATAGCTAGAATCTTGACTGGCAGTATTTCACCCAGCAACTTTCTTTGTATGTCCTTTCTATGCATGTTATTCTTAATTCTTTCTCCTTTAACTATCTCCTTGATACCACATCTGTTCTAAAAAAAAAAACCACAGCAATTGACTGTGGCAGCTTACTTGGACTCTTTTCTTTATTCAGTTGAGTGTTCTGTGTCAATGAGTCAACTGAGTGGGAAGGTACCTTAGAGATCATCTAGTCCAACCTTCTGTGCAGTGCAGAATCCACTAAATTGTTTCTGACTGATGATTATCCAGCCTCTGGTCTTTTCCACTTGTTAAGATGAACTATTATTCGGCCCTCCTTGAGTTAGCACAAAACCAGACTCCCCATTAAGAATCTTTTTCCTTTTTTCTTTCTGATTCTGTTGTGAACTAATTGTGGCTATGCAAGTAATTATGTGCAAAATGATGGGCACTGTCTTTGCTGCCACTTTTTCCGGCATGATACCAGCCAGCAGGAAAAACATTCATGGCAAAATGGGAGGGGGCCAACTCTAGAACTTTCCTGTACTTCCCTAAGTGGCTTCCTGCCCTTCTCACCCTCCCCATCATCCAAGGTAAAAAACAGAAAAATCTCAATTTAGCAAGCATCCACTTAATGACTGCTTGTTATGTTGAGGATTTAATAGATTTGAAAGGCAATGGAACAACTTTATACTCACTCCTCAACTGCAAAATGACAAATCCATTGTTTCCAAAGTCTGTCTGGATAACTGATGATATTTGCATGAATTTGTGACCTTTCCATAATGCAGAAAGTACAGTTGATATAAACAGCAATTTACATTATGCAAATGATGCAAACTGATGAAGTAAAAACTTCAATTATGTTGCTGCATACATTATATAAAATATGGAAATTACATACATTTAAATTTAACTAACATTTGAATTTGACAATTCAACATTTGAATCAAGGTTTTTTTTCCCCCTGCCATTTGAAATAAAGAAGCATATGGAAAGACACCAAGATAGAAAATGGTCCCAGAGGGAGAAGAGACAGATGCTGCCATGATTATGCAATTAGCTAGGCCCTGAAGTGAAACTGAATAGATACTTGACCTGGAGGAGAAAGGAAATGATTGGAACTAAGAAATAGAAACTAAGCCTATTTCAACACCCCTCACTGTTTTCCAAATAACAAGAAGGAAAAGTAGGGTTTCTGCATCTCAAGATAGACACTTCAGATAAAGTAGATTAGCCCAAATACATTCCTACTGTTTCCCCAGGTGAAATCGGGGAAGTCTAATCTCCCTTTTTCTATTACGCTGCAAGACTAGAGAAACTGAGATTGAAAAAAAAAAGAGAGAGGTAACAAAGACAGTTGGGAAACGAATTGTTTATTGGCAGAAACAAGTTAAGCCTGGCTTATGACCAGAGAATAAGGAAAATACCTACACCTCCCAGCACCCACATTACACACAAAGTACTTTTCCTCTGACTTTGTCTCTTACATAAAGGTGGAAAAACACAGCAGATTATACACACTGTGAAGCTACTGTTGGGTCATATTGGGATAAGAGGAGAAATAATGCATCTTTATCAGTACAGAAGTTTAAACATCTCTCACTCTTGGGCTGGGGATAAGACGTGGGAAACGTTGTAGGGCCAAAAAGGGGACTGATACTTTTAGGAATGGTTCTGTTAAGGTTACAAGCTAGCAGGAAGGACTCCATTGCCACTGTTGAGCACTCGGTGGTGCACTTAATTAGTGCTCTGGCTAAGTGATTCCAGTTAGTTCCATCTGCCTGCAATTAGTGTTGGTTCGAATCTCACCAGGCTCAAGGTTGACTCACCCTTCCATCCTTTCGGGGTAGGTAAACTGAGGACCCAGATTGTTGGG